>AUXJ01000756.1:0-42821 GCA_000482205.1 Herpetomonas muscarum
GAATAGGCCATATTCTTTCTGTTCTATAATTCGCGAAGCGGAAAACGAATTCTGAACGCCATTGGGACATATGAAATGCCGAGCTATTTTCCCTCACTGAGACTAGTCCTCATCACTGCTGTCGTCGTCCCAGGCGCTCTTCTGCGTCGGTGCTGTCACCTCAACCCGCTTGTCGTACACATACCCGGGATCCCCCGGCTTGACAGCGTTTTCCTCAAACTTTTCGTTCATGACGTCCTTGAACTCCTGCAACGTCACATCGTCGGCGTCATTCAGATCGACATTGTCCAGCGCGGCCTCTGGGTCTCGGTACAGCAGACCGACGTCGGCCTTCTGGGGCTTGTTGGATCTCTTCTTGCCCGTGTCCGTGGGCGACAGAGAACGTACCTCAGCGTTCCCGCCGCTGACGGTGTGAGGCGACCATGGCGAAGTTGCCAACGGGGCAGGTAGCGTACTCTTTCCAATGGCGGCAAGATTCTCCTCCTCTACACCCTCCATATCCTGCCGTGTTAACAGGTGCTGGAGCTTGATGAGCAGGCGCTGAATCTCCGCCTCACGAAGGAGACAGCCGTGCGACTGTGCAAGACGACGGGCCACAGCGCCTGTGGGCCCGGTTTTAGGAAGGTGCTCTGAGAGATCGAGCGTGCGATGCCGAAGAGTACCAGGCGCTTCCTCATACTCAATCGTGATCGAGAGTGGGCGCAGGCGAAGACCAACACGACGAACTTTCGCATCGCTGGCAGCGGTTGTAGAGCCATTATGGGTGGACGCATAGTACCATCGCGGGTCAGTGAGTCCATCCAGTAAAAGATCGTCGCACAGGCAGGTGCATAGATCCTCCACGCTCAGCTCGTGGATGCCGCGCTTGGTGATACGGTCACACTGCTCTTCAATAAATGCGGCGATTATCTCGCTAGGAATCGTCGTGCTCGTCATGGCAGTGCAGGTATCGACCGCATCTGCGAAGCCGCTGGCACTGCAGCCACGCGGGTACATGGAGCGGACAAGGTCCTCCAACTCCTCCCTGTCACTACGGTGCTTCTCGCGAAGTGCCTCCCGCATTGCGGCGTAGCGTTCGCACATGACACGGTACCATTCTGTGGCACGCAGCGACGACAAGCCCTTCACCATGACCAGGTCACTACCCGCACAGGGGACGCGGGTGCGGAGAGACAGTTCCCGAAAGGCTGCCGCGGAGCCTCTTCGCGTTTTAAACAAGTAAACAGCTAAGCCCCATAGTTCAGTTCCGAGATCGGGGGGCGACATGACTACAGACGTGTGCAGCTATGGGGGGATCAACGGAAGCGCGTGTATAATACCACTGACTCGTTATGATGTAAGACTACGGGCCTCAAAGCTAGACGCAAATCTATGCAACGGGTCGGTAGAGGAGAAGGTGCGAACAACTCTTGTATATTATGCGATTGAACGCCCTAAGTGGAAAAGTAAAATACACAGGTCGGGTCGAAGAGAAGAAATACAGGAAACAGAAGGGAAAATTTGCTGACCAGCAACACGTAGTCCACCCTCCCCCTACTTGTTGTTCATAAATTATTTGACGGAAATTGCGGCCAGTTCGCGTTATTTCCCCATTCCGCATTTTTCGCAGGATTTTCTTTTATTTTTTTGACCATGAATGGTGTGTGTGTCATGGCAAAGATTCTGTGGTGGCGTAGAGGTTACCACGTCATCTACGGTGCTACATGGAAGATTCCGTATGCTTTGTTCATTCTTTTTTTTATCTGTACTGCATTTACAGCTTGCGTCGCGCGAGTCAAAAAAATATATATATAATCGGCGCTCTAGGTTTTACGGCGGGCCGCAACGTTCGCCTACCCTGCGCGAAAGCGGGTCTCCCCAACAACAGCAAATCGACACAAGAGCAGGATCATATCACGTCAAGGTAGCGTGAGGTGGCGAGAGCTAATCCTTGCGGACACGCTTCCTACCCCGGCGGTGGTACGTCGTGTGGCCGGCGCCACGCACCACAGGCGGGTCTAGCCACATGCGCATGCGGTTAACGACATTGCGACGCTCCCGCACGCCCTCATCCTTCGTAGACGCATGCCGATTCGCGTCAATGCGCGCGAGCTTCAGTGTGACACTGGACACATAGCGCAGCGCCTTAGGCCGCAGCTGCGGTGGGAGGTTGGCAACCATGTCGCAATTACTCAGGAATCCGGTCGTCTTGATCGCGATACCAGAATCGCTGTTGGCGCGGTTGCTGCCAAGACGCTGGAGGTCGTTGGGGTCCATCATCGAAAGCTTAGATACGCTGCCGGCGATCGCGAAGAGCTGCGACGTGATGCCGGTGCCTAGGAAGGCACAGAGATTCGGGCAGATGAGCGGCATTGAGCTCTGGATGTACTCTAGGAAAATCTGCTTTGCCATCTCCAGGTTTTCCATGGCAAGGCACGCATCCAAGACGCGCTGCAGCTCCTCTTCCGTCAAGTCCCTGCCTGACGTCGTCGATGCGCATGCGGTGATGACGACTAGTAGCTGCGACGGGATTAGCTCGTCGAGTTGATCGACAACCTCCGAAAGATCCATATTGTTCTGAATGATGTTCACCACTTTAGCGTACAGCACGCTGTCCGAGAAAAACATGACGAGCTCTGGAAAGCGGATGCCGTAGTGTGCGCGAAGAAAGACCATCACACGGCTCTTCTCAGCCTCCATGCGCAGCACAAGCGCGGAGCAGTCAGACACGTACTGGTACTCCGGGTCCGCCGGCACAATAGCATTTTTGCGGTTGCCGTCCGCTTGCTCGTAGTCCTTCAGGCGGTCGAACATGTTACTGAGGTACTCAGAGCGGAGAAGGCGAGACACGTCCGATACACTGCCGTACCGCAACGCATCGTCGTCGGTCAATAGTGAGATCGTGCGCTCCTCCTCCTCGTAGTTCTTGAGGTCCTCGTTGGCCTTTGACGTCAGCTGCACTTCGAACCCACAGCTGACATTCTGGTTTGCAGGGACAGCGTCCCAGCCCTCGCCCTCCATTATCACCGCAAGTCGCAAAGTTACTGTAACGTCCACGCAACGACGGGGGAGGAGGAGGAAACGCGGTGAGGAGGGAGGAGCTAATATAGCGAGGATCTACAGCAGCAACTACGGTCACGCTATATATTTATGAAAGTGAATGTAAACAGGGCAACTAATATAAGGTCCCTCAGTCAAAGAGAACAATTTGAACAGGCAAATACTACGATCTGTGTTCTAGCCAAAAACAATATATATGAGGAGAGGGGAAAGGAGGGTAGGAGAGTATATCAAGTATGTCACTTACGGCAGCGATGCATGGCGAAAGAATGCCACTCATGGACCAGTGGGATGTCATCGGCAAAGGAAGAAAAAGCATGATACACTGTCTGCAAGAACGAAAACACCGTGTCGATGTGAGTTTTTTTTTCCTCTGTACCCTCTACGACATTCATGCTCATCAAAAGGATTGGCAGAACAGTGTTAGCCCAAAAGGATCTGAATCAGAACTTGGATTTACAGAGGAAGATATGGGTGAGGAAGCAGCAATGGGGAACGAGCGATTATACTACAGGGGGGTACCTGCTTACAGACAACAATTTTCCTGCCTGTGGACAGGTTGACTTGTAAATGATTCTGACAAGCTGTACTTCGTGACATCGTTCCCCAGAGCCGAGACAGGAAGTTTCGTACGTTTACATGGGTAAGAATGAAAGGAGGTTCAAACAGTCGCAAAAATTGATATCGAGTGAACGTCAAAATGATATCCAAATATATATATATATATAGATATATACGTTTATATATGTGTCTGCGTAAAAGTAGGGTATATGCCGACGTTAACGACGGATGGTGAGCGTATGTATGTAATTGTGAGCATCCGGCCACAGTGACAGCCAATCCAGTTATAGGGGGGTCAGTCCTGCCTCCGTAAGCTGCTTCCGCTTTTCATGCGCGGCCACCTTCGCCTCCCAGGCCTCGCGGCGTCGGCGTTTGCTGTCAGGTGACCTGTGAAGAGAGGCGTTCGCAACTTTGTAAGCGCGTTGCGCGTCCACGTCCTCTAGCAGTAGGCGCGCGTCATCAGCGAGAGCCTTCGCCTCAACGCTGTCGTCCTCGGGTGAGACGAAAGGCATCACGAACTTCTCCAGAGCAGCACGAGGCATCCTCTCAGCAACAAGACGCAGTGCGACAATATGACCGTTCATGACAATCTTTTCAAACATCTCAGGGGGCACAACCTGTTCCTCCGCGCCACTTGTGAATAGTCCACGGTCCAACAGCGCGAGGAAAAAGAAGAGCTGCGACGCTGACATGGGTGTCCCACTAGGAATCAGGCAATCCTCGACCCCACCTTGCAACGCATCACGAACGGCCGACCGGGACGGTGGGGCGTGGGCCGCCAGGATAGGCCCACACGCTGCACACTCACAGTCCATCACGTCAAGCAGAAAGGCAGCAGCTGCAGGATCCGGGCTTTGCAGCAGGGACGTGAGGGACGTTGAGAGGGCGTTATCTAATGAGGAGACCGCGGGAAGCTGCGTCGCTAGCTCCTCGTAGGCCTCGTTCAGAACCGACGCGGTTGCTGTGTGGCCGTTGTAATGCGCCAGGAACATTGCAGAGCGGCCGAGATCCGGTGCCGCGAAGTTCGACGGAGTCTCGAGCGGCCACACCATCACGACTGCCTCTGCACCCCACTCTATCAAGTAATCCACGCACTCGGTCTGCCCGCACCGGGCGGCCACCAGCAACGGGGTCCAACCCTCCGCATTGCGCGCGTTCACATCCGCCTCGCACTCCTCGACGAGAACCTTCACAATTGGGAGCAGACCGCGCCCTGCTGCAAGGTGCAGCGCCGTATTGCCATCAGCGTCCTTGAAAACGCCGATGGTCGTCGCATCAGCGTCGATCTCGTTCGTGTAAATGATGAGGGGGTTCGCAGAGCTAGGGCGGACCGTCGCCTTCGCGAGAATCAGCTGCATGCCGGGACTGTGGTCAAAAGGATCCACACCACGGACAAGCGTGAGCAGCGTGGTGATATCATTCGTCGCGATCACATCCATCAAGTTCCGCGCTGGGACAGCGTACTTGCCACTATTGACCGCAGAAGAGGCCCCAAGTCTCATTTGTCGTCCAGTAAAAACTCTGTTTCCTTCTTTCAAACAGCCAATCACAACAGCAGATGCGCGTGTTGTGCAGATAGCCCGTGCCCCGAAGTGTACTATACCCTTTTCTAAAAAGTGCTTGATTGGAATGAAAGTGCGGAGCCTTTTTAGTGGTTATTTGAGGGCGAGAGCAAGGAGAGAGATGCAATGTGAGATTTAAGTAACAAGGGGAAGACATGAACAAAGCAGGGTAATACTCAACACATCCGTTCTTATTTTGCTCCACCTCCTCAGCCATCTTACCTATGGCAGGGGGCATTGACCATCATGCATTTGGCAATCCGCACACACGTATTTCAGCGGCTGAGTACATTCCGGACAATCAAGTTAGCTTTAAAAAATAATTCCTGTAATTCGCTTTATTTTACTTATAACTTTTGGCGCTTAACGTTTAAGCGAGTGTCAACGATCCCATACGCATTACTTGACTCTATTTTGCAGGTGAGGACATTTAAAATAAACGTGCCGTATCTGGTCGCACGAGTGTCTTTCTTATTAATATTTTCAACAGTGTGGACAGCAAAGGAAAGGAAACAGCTACGCGCTCGCTAGTGAACGACGCGCAGATTCACCGCTGTATCCACAACACTCGATGGCGACAGTGCACTTTTTCATAAAAATTCGTTGAAATGGTGAGAGAAGAACAACAGCGGTTGTATTCAGGATTAATCAGTGGGCTGCCCGACAACAGACGCACTCGTCTTTTGTTTATGCCCCTCTGTTGGGGAGGAGCTGTCGACGATGACAACGTCCACTGCAGCCCCTCCTTCACCATCTGGTCCCACCTCCTCTTTTGCGAGGATCGAATAACCTTTTGACGCGAGATAGTGGTCGCACAGATAAAAGATAACGCCGAGGATGGCCATCACACCGGCCATGCAGCGAAACATCCACCGCGGGCCCATATGCTTGTATGCGATGCCCCCACAAATGTTCCCAATGACTGGGCCCACACCAAAGGCGGCGGAACTGAGGAAACCGTTCGCGGAGTGGGAAAGTGATGGGGGGAAGGCGTGGCTCACAAAGTGGATGCCGGAAATCCACATGAGGCCGAACGTTAGGCCGTGCAGCGGCTCAAGGAAGAGAACGAGCCACGGGTTCTTTAGAAGCGAGTATCCCAGCACACGCACCGCCCACGCAACCATCGAAATGGCAAGTAGTTGGCGGTCCGTGAAGCGAGCATGCAGAAAGTTCGATATCTGGAACAAGGGGATCTCCACCAGCACCGTCATGGTGAGCGATATGCCCATGAGGAACTTTGGCGCACCGAGACTGTCCAGAAAAATGAAGAGAAAGGTCCCAATAAGACTGTAGCCCAGCCCCATGAAACACTCCGCAATAAGAAAAAGCACAATGCGGAAGTGCTGCAGAGCGTATTTGACGACTTCGGCGAAGCGCTTCTCCGTCGCCTTGGGACGCGCCAAGGGGCGCATGCGGTGGTAACAAAACATCGCAGTGGACATGCCAATGATCAGGAGCAGGGCAGACATTGGCCACCCCATCAAATCAACCAGCGCCGAAGCGATCGGGGCAAACGCTCCCCATCCGATCCCGCCAAAGGAGCGCAGTGCACCCCACTCAGTCTTTCGGTCCTTTGGGAGGATCGCCAGACTGTGCTGATCGTAAAATGGAGTCAGAACGGTGCGGGAGACGAAGTGACACAGCATGAAAATGACAACAACGGCCTTTGCTGCGTTCGTGCTGAGAAGCGTGACGATGGCAAAGCAAAAGGACGAAATACCAGCTGACCCGGTGATCATGTGGTCGCCGCAGTGAAAGCGGTCAGCAATGTAGGCGGCCGGTGAGAGCACCACAAGCGTGCACAATGGCTGGAGTGCCATCACAGCCCCCACCCCATCCTTCGAGAATCCGCGCTCCGACAGCAACAGACCGTAGAACGGCGTCGCAGCTGACATACCGCCGTACATACCAACATAGCCGATTCTGGCGAACATCTTGTTACGGTCCACTAACGCCAAATCCTCCGTTGAAGGAATAGCAGTAGTTGGTGACTGTTCTGGGGAGTAGCCATCACTGTCGTGGATGTTCACATCCTCAGCGCCATCGTGTGCTGGGGTCGGGGAGACAAAGCTCCCGTCTCCGTGGTTGCTCCCATGGGCCGGGATAGATCCCCGCTCGGACGACGGCGCCTTTGCGCCCGCGCAATCTTTATTGCTGTCTTCATACATCTTTGCTGTTAAGGATCAAAACGTCCCTTCTACACATTCCAATAACCAAGACAAGCATAAAATCGAGTGAGTGCGGAGCAGTGACAGACGGTGGGCTACTTCCTATTACGACATCGGTGTAGGAGAGAAAGGCAAATAAGACATCTTCTCTATTGTATCTCCACGGTATGGAGGATATGCTTTTTTTCTGGTACAGAAGGTGGTGACGGGTTTCAGCATCGCACCACGGGCACCAGCCCTGTATTTCTACGTGTTTTTTTTTCCTTTCCTGGATAGTCAGCTCTCTCTCAGGTCAGTACACAAAAGATACTTAAAAAACTTTTGCAAAGTGGTTTTGGTGATGTTGAGAACCATGTAAAGTCCGGTTTGACATGCGCAGATGCATCCGCATAAATGGAGATGGTCCTGATCGTTGAGCACCACCGTGAATAACTAAGCGGCGCAACCCTGGGGAGGGGGGGGGGGAGGCGACCAACCTGGGGCGGCGTTGACTCCGGAGTGAATCACCAGCCACACGTGCCACCGTCCCCTTCATCCTCGCTCCCCCATCCATCGCCCAGTGGTCGCTCGTCGTAGTCGTCCTCGTAGAACATACCGTACCCACCGTGCGGGGCGCGCTTGCGGGGGCGGAGGTAGCCATCATCGTCCTCGTCATCGCTTCCGCATTCGGCATCGAAGTGATCGACGTCGTCTTCGTCACCGGTGGTAGAGTCGCGCTCGTCGGCGCACCCGATGGCACACTCCTCCTCGTCCGGGTATTCGTTACCGACAAAGTCCTCGGCATTGCTGTCGTACTCGTCGTCGAGGCGGTGGTCGGGGTAGCAGTAGAGATCCGCCTCAGCCTCAGCCTTGGCAGCCTCCTCTGTCAGCTGGATTAGTGGCATCGCCTCCCGCAGCCACTCAGTTATGCACACATCGTGCGCCTCCGTCACCTCTCCCCATGTAGCGTATAACGGTGACATTGATCCCAGGTGTTCCATGCCATCTCCTCCCGCTCTGACAGCGCCACCCTCTACGCGCCGCAGTTTGGTCGGCACCAATGTGAAGACCTGCAGGTCGTCCCTGACAACCTTGCTTCCCTCGAGCGCCCCATCGCTTGGTGACTCACGCTGCCGCCGACGGCCCATGTTGCGGATCGCCTGGAGCTCCGGCGAGGCAACGAGGTGGCCGCCGTCGTCGATGGTCAACCCATCAAAACTGAACTCGTCCTCGACAGCACCAGGTATTTTATTCACACCGGGTGTACAAAATGACGCTGGGGATGTGGCCGCGTCCCCCTTCTCCCAGGCATACAGACTCTCACGGAAGATGGTAGTAGTGTTATCGGTGCCATCGCCAACGCTAGCTTCTGGCGTGAGTGACGTCGGGGCCTCCACACACTCGACGACAATGCCGTCCCGTAGCTTTTTCACCCCGGCCACCTCTAAACTGCGGGTTTCCTTTTTCACATCATCGGCAGACTCCTTTGCACCTCCCTCACGCCCACCACCTGAAGATGCGCCTATCGAACCATCCTTACAACGACGAAACAACAGGGTGTGCAGCTCCGTCGCCGCCGCGGACTCCGCCGAAGAAGCTGTCCCAAGCATCTGGAATGGAGCTGGGCCCATCTCCTGCTCGCTCCACCGCAGTCGGACTAGCGGCGGGAAGCAGTCCCCGTCATCACTGTCGCCCTCTCTGCGTCGCTTGACACGCAAAAGTACGGGCAGCGAACTCATTTGTCAACGCTACCGAAGTGTGTACCTATTCTATACGTATGTATTTGTTTCTGGTGCATCTATTGGGTTTACAAAAGGGGGAAACGTAGTGCGTCATTTGGGATAGAACCAGCGTATCCGCATTGGCAGTCCATGAGGACATGGTGTGGAGAGAGAGAGCGTGACA
This sequence comes from Herpetomonas muscarum, assembly GCA_000482205.1. NCBI lineage: Eukaryota > Euglenozoa > Kinetoplastea > Trypanosomatida > Trypanosomatidae > Herpetomonas > Herpetomonas muscarum. The sequence goes on from AUXJ01000756.1 coordinate 9,215, forward strand.
TCAATATGCACTGCAGTGAAACCATCAACTGGACCGAGAGGAAAAGGAGGGAAGACCACTGGCAAACAGGTTGGTAATTATTTTTTCTTGTGTTGGGTCTCAGGCAAGTTAGCAAAGAAGTAAATGCCGCTGGCATAGGGGGAGGTTGGTGAAGGGAGGGGGGGGGAGGTCGGTAAGAACAGTAAAAACCGGAAAGTGAACAAACGAATTACAACACAACACTTCCTCGCTTATTGTAGAGGTGCACAGAAACGGAATGCTGCCTCCCCGCCTGACGCTCCATAATATATAAACAAGACCGCCGAATTGAATAAAATAATGAGATGAGTGAGCGCACGAAGAGAGAAAAAAAATAAAGTGCGACAGGATGTACCACATCAAATGATGTACCAGTTGGCATATGGTGCACATGAGCGGGAATGAGTTTGCGCAATGTCGCGAGGAATAATCAAAATATGCCCAGATCAAAGAAACTGTGTCAGTAATGGTGGTGGGGGAGCGGGAATATGGAGGGGGGAGGGTAGCAGAGCAGATCGCTGAAGATAGTGCAGTGATTTATGTCGTCATGCCAGATGAAAGATCTCCCCACAAGAGATACAATGAACAATCGTCGGTCTCAATGAGAAAAAGGTATAAGCAAGTCCATACAAAAAAGCAATGCGGAATGTACTGACTTGAGATATATATATATTTTTTTTCGGCCGCACTCCGGCTGTGGATAGTTTCTACGCACAGTCCGCCACAACAGCTACACTGATAGCGCGACGGCCTGCTATGTCATCCTCGGAGCTCGCCAACACTGCACCAGCGCGGTATTGGTTCCTCGCCACTGAGATGGCGTATACAATGCCAACAGATGAAAAGGTTGCCATCGTAAACAGTGCACTTAGTACAAATCCTAGACTGGTTGTCAGGCTTCCCAGAAGCTTCTCACGGCAGGGGGCCATCCAATCTGGGTCAAAACCCTCCGTAATGAGTTGGTCAATAGGACACTGTGGGACGTCGGCTGATAGCAAGTTCGCGGCAGCTGGTGAGGAGGGTAGTGACTCCCGCAGCAGCGCAAGCAGTTCGGAGACGTCATCAGAATCGTCGCTTTCGGGGTCCTCATCCTCGCTGATGTGGGCGCCGGTGCCCTCAGTGGAGGGGAGGTTAGCCTGGTGAGACTCACTTGCGGGGTGTAGAGTGCTCCCCGCCTCGGAAAAGTCACTTGCTGGTGACACACTGCTGCTGACGGGGTTTCCATCCAAGTGGTCCGTGGATGTCCCACCTGCCGCTGCCAACATGTGGGTGCACTCCCGCCCAACTACTTCCGTCACATCGAGTCCGGCTTGATCCATCTTGGTACCATTCGGAAATGAAAGGAAGCAAATCTCGTCCCACTCGGCGGAGTCACGGTCGGGGACATCCTCGACGAACGGGGTGCTGTTGGTGAGGCAGCATACGCTGTAGCCCGTACAGCGGAAAGCGGTTTGCAAATCACATAGAGCACCGTGGCCGCCCCTGTCTGGCAATGCACTGAGTCCCGACCACAGGGCCTGAAGGCCGATACTAAGCTCCTCCTCCCCGTCTCGTAGGTAGTGGCTGGCCGACGCTACCACGACTTTGTGAAAGCAGCAAAATGCGAAAATGAGGCCCAAGATGATGTAAAGGTACAGCAACTTTGGCATCCGCAAGTGTTGGGCAGCCAACACACCCAATACACCAACCATGATTGCAGGCAAGCCGAGGCGCCACAGAGCATGCTCGAGAGAGAGGATCTGCGTCGGTAATGCCGGCATGGTGACGTCACCGCTGCCGCTGTCATCGGTGACGGGGGCATTTGCGGTCCCCCTCGGGCGGTGCGATTTCCAAGTAATAAAAAGGTAGTTGTTGTAGAACACGAACGCTGCAGAGAGAGCACAGAATGTGCCAGTGATCACCGTCAACGCTGCAAGCAACATCAGCACCACCCGCTCCGTGCCGAGGCGGTGCGCATTTTCTGCGGCGTAAACAGCCCACGGGGACAAAAAGGGAGTCCCTGCACCACCGAGATCGAGATCCTCCATTTCAATTTCCATCGCTGGTTTTGTTCTGGACCCACGCACCGGTCGTGCAGCATCACGTGTCTCGTACGGTGTAGTTGCGGTGGCGGGACTCGCGCGACTTCCCCGTAGCGGACCGTACGCATCGTCATTCTTCTTGGGGTGTACCGGGCGCCGAAGAGAAGAAGAGGAGGGCACCCCATGCCCAGTTACCTCGCGCATCTCCATGTTTGCCTCGCCGGCCGTGGCCCCTAGGGACCCACGGCGTCCGGGTGACGACATACTGACCTTTGTGTAGAAGCTCTTCGTGTCTGGAAACGTAGATATGTATCAACAGATGGAAAGAAAAGTTCGCTTATGCAACTACGCAGTTTCCCTGTTCTAGGTAGAAAAGCAAATGATATTTTCTATGCGTACTGTGCAATTGAATTGTTTCCTTGTGCTCCAGTAAATCGACGCCCGCCTTTCTTTTCTAAAAGCAGCCGTCAAAGAAACGCTATACCGAAGACGCAGACACACGTACACACATACTCGTATATACATGCCGATGCGTTAGAAAACAATAACAATCACATTGTTGATACAAGATGAGGAAGAAACAGTAATTGACAAACAAAAGGGCACACAAAATCCATCCAACTGACGCTTCGTTCATACCGCATACAACCAAACTCTTGGGCAGAAGAACACTGATGTCTACCCCGGGGAGGGTTTTGAACAATCCATCAGAAGAAGACAGGAACGAAGGGACAGGTTCGGTAAAGGGCCCTGCTTTATAACCGTTCTTTTATTATAATTTTTTTTCATGATTAGTGCGCAAGATGGAAATAATAGCAAGTAGTGGAGCAGCTAGGGAGTCTTTGTGCTCCTAGTGCTGCTGCGGGGGCCAGGGCGACACACGCCTGTCTGCTCGGTGGAAAGGAGACGTAGGGGGGGGGGGGGTGGACGACCTGTTTCTGTATTGCGCGGTAAATTGGCTGGAGGAGCGTCGCTGTCAAAATTCGTGCTCGATAAAGGATAATGGGCGCTCCGTCCGCGGAGCCATACGAACTACCGTCACCGCGATGAAACAGAAGGAACTGACTGCGGCCGTGAGAACGCACGTCAATAATCGCACATAGAAAGTTTCCAGGCTGCTTTGAAATGCTTCGTCGCAAGGCCTGGTGGTGCGGGTACCCACTGAACCGCACGACAGTGGACACACCTCCGAGGGCCACTCCACAGTGGCTTGTGAATCTGGATCGTAAAAGGAAGGCGTCTCTCCCGGGTCGAGCAGGAAGCAAACATCCCCCACGTCGGTCGAGCCTGGTGGGTGGTGAAGAGCCCATGCACAGCACATTCCATTGGATAAGCCAGAGCAGGAGAGTGCGTCTTGCATCTCGCATGCGAGCTCGGGGTGGGTGGCAACCGCCTCCCTCCACCGCCCCGCAACATGGGTGTGAACACCCTCGTTGTACCTCGCAACGTATACCACAAACCCGCCAAAGGCAATGATACCGAGGAAAAGAACAGCCAAGGTGCTGAGCACGAACGGCCGCGATGACCATGAACAACGACGCCTGGGAACACTGGACTGGATACCGAGCATACCAACAACAAAGAGTAGCGCACTGAGTGCACTGCCAGCGCCGTAAATGGGGTAGCTGAAGGGAAAGAAAAAGGACTGATATGTCCATTTTTTGGCTACATTCTGGAAAATAGGAAAGCCGCTCACCATCCCAAGTCCCACGCTGCTTATAAGCAGCAGCACGGAGAAGAGGACCATGCAGAGGCGCGAGACAGGCCACGCTACGGTTGAGCCAAGCGCATCTGTTGCACCATCGCGTCTCCGCGGACCATTAAGACGAGTATAGATCGTGCTTGTCCAATCGTCCTCCTCTTCAGGATCCTCATGGAGAACGTCCATCGGCTCCAGAACGCCACCAGGAGGGAGAAGGAATCCATCCCTATCACCACCTGAGGATTCAACTACGGGGATGTCAAGAAGTGGCAATGGCATCAAATCAGAAAACTGCTATGGGAGGTGGAGGTGCGGAGATGTATGTATACCATAAAGTGTGTTCCGCAGTATTTCAGTTGGAAAGGTTGTGGCTAATATAACTTTTGTCCAATAAAACTCAATGCTCGGAAGAATGGTACCAGCGTGCGAGGGAGGGAGAGAGAGAGAGGAGGGAGGGGAGCGGGATGGAAACGAACTGACTAGAAAGAGAGGGAAGGTGGTGTTTATATCCATCAGAATAGACACCATACACACATCTTCCATGTTCCAATCGACAGGCAAATGTTGACTGGCTGTCGCCCTCGGGAGACACACTCCCTCATTGAAGGACACTTCATATTTATTTAAGGTTGCCATTTTATTGATTGATCCATGACACACAAATAGAAATGATTTCGAATGTAGAGCGAAAAAAAAACGGAGACAGTATTCGTATCGAGGTAGTTCCACGTAAAAAGAATCCGGCCGGTGCCTTTTGACTATGTGTTAATATATGGAACGTATTCGTTATCACAAAAGCCCAAGAATCTTTCGGAGCAGAGACAGATTAGGTTGGTGAGCAAAGTTGAAGCGCCGTGCACAGCAGTCGCGAAGGTTCTCTAACGATGTGACCTTGCGCAACAATATTACTTTCGTTCTCAACAGCGACTGAAGTGGGCATTCTCTTCTACTGCTCTGTTGACTCCATACTGTCCCATGTAAATGTAAATCTGTCGGCTGTGGCATCGAAACCGATCGTTAACTCGTGGGCTGGGAGTCGGCCTAAGAGATTACCCAAGACGCTGAAGGCATGATGGGGGTTCCTAGGAGCGCCAGGGGGTTTCAGCGAATCGCTGTCATCATTGCTGATTGGATAGATCTTCACTGTGACGAGGCCAGTTGTTCGTTCGCCCTCCTTGGCCGCCGCGTTGAACCGAAGCGAGGATCGGAGGAACGTGCGATCCGGCATTGCTGAAGAATCGGCACCGCGATTCTCTGCATCCTTACGGAACCTTTCCACGATCTTCGCTACCACGTCGCGCACCGCTTGGGAAAGGAGGTCCAAGAGACGACCCTCCGCCTTTTCACTTTCTTCCTCTGTCATCGCGACGTGGGGGTCCTCACCACTAGGGTTGGCGCCACTGGCGAGCTCGATGTTACGCAACGTAGGGTACACAGACCCCAGGGAGAAGCGCAGCATACCCCGAGATTGGTAATGCACGTAGAGGGGATTGAGGGCCGTGCCAAGGACGGTCAGTTGCCCGTCACCGAACCGCGAGCTTGGCCGCCCGCCGTCTGCCCGCCTCGCGCCCTTGACCATAACTTGAGATGGTTGCCGTAGTAGCAAGGAGAAATAGCTGTGAAGTGAATCGTTCTGCCCCTCCATGGAGTCGAAAAAGGACTCGACGTCCTTCCGTGAAAAGCGTCCATACGACTGCAGCCGGTAGGGCGACCGCTTCTTCGTGGACATCAAGGCGATGTACCGGAGTGAAATTAGTTTCCGCTCCAACACGTCCCCACCCGTACGTTCGGGGATGTTGCTGGTTGAAGGATCCGCCATTTTATTGATCAGTGCCCTGGTAGTAAACTGATCCCGAGCGATTAGTGGAGCGCCCAAGACGGACAACCATGGGAGAGGATGGTACAACAAAGGTGTGCTCCGATCGAGTAGTTGCGGCCCAAACCTCTGTGTCAATATGGTGGCACTCGGGTCCTGGTTTGTCCTCGGTACATGGTGCTCCTCCTGATCAGTGCTGTCATTTGCTGTCTCCGTGAGCGCCTCGAACCCCATAACAGAGATGATACGTCTACTTGGCCAGTTATAGCTGGAGTAGCGATGGAACGTGTCCTTCGCAGCCTCAGTCCCCGACTGTGCTGCGTCCATGGAAGGTGTTTCGAGGGCATCCGCATGAGGGGTATCACGGGAACCAAGAAACACAACCCGCTCCTTGATCTCACCCCCGTCATTACTCAGCGGCAACATGTACAAAACAATGTCGCACAAGTGCGTTCGAGAGAACATTGACGTGTGCTGTGGTTCGCAATACTCATCGAGAAGTCTGTACACTGTGTCCTTTCCATGCGGATTGACATCACCCTGGACATTTCTTGGGTCAACAGGCTGTGTCGCCTCCTTTAATTCGCCTTCCCGGAGAAGAAACAGCAGTGTTAACAGAGTCACAAACGGCTGCTCAGCAGCACACAACGATAGTTCAGCCTTGGAATCTGCTGCTGCAGGTAGCCGTACGTGGCCATCGATGACGTCACCACAGAAGGCGCGTTCTGTGTTTTGGAGACTGGGAGGCAGCCGTTCCAAGTCCTCCAGCAGTAAGTTTGGCAGAAACGGAAAGTGTAACCGGGTCATGGCCCAGTCGAGGTGTTGCTCCCCGTGCTGCTCCCCACCATCCTCCGTGAACTTCTTGTGAAGCTTGGTGTTGGCTACGAACAGCTGCCGTGGAAACGGCGAAAAGATCCAGAGTGGGGCCGTTGGCGGTAGGGCACGACGTGAAAGCGTGGGGACTGCAACAACATCGCGCGCATCCCGCCACAGCACCCGCGGCCCAGCGGACAACCGCAGTGGAACGGGATCACGAGAGTATGTGGAGTCACCCTCCGGCGAGGAAGCCAGGTCGTAGGTAAGGCGAGGAGGTATTTCAGTGATGCAGGAGCGCAGTACTGCAAAGGGCGGGAGTTCGTTCACAATTGATGCGTGATACTGGTCCAAGAGGGTTGTAGATATGTAAAGGCGCGTTTCACTCTCCTCCTTCAGCAAGACCTCCCTCTCACGTGTATAAAACTCTTCAACGCGTCGTTTAACTTCTGTTGACATGGGCCACCAGACCGGTAGGGTTCCAGGGCCGGGAGGGGTGTTCCTGCCGTACCCTTCACAGGATCTTTCCAGTAAATTGAGTATGCTAAAGTAGCACTTGCTGTCCTCATCTGGCATCTGCACCACCACATCACCAATAAAGCCCCGCACACCGTTAACAGCGCCAATGCCAACGGGAATGCAGAAGACATCCTTGTAATAGAACGGTGTCAGCTGCTCCACCAACGCCCGCGCCCTTGCAATGGCACACTCCCCCTCGAACTCGGCCGCAGAGACTTCAAAGAACATTGAGCTCAACGAGGAATAGTGCGTCTTCTGCGGTATAGCAATTGCATTGGTGCCTGCCTTCGCTGCCGCCGCCGCCGCTGCCGGAGCTGTGTCATCTTGGTCTAAGAAATTCTGACAAGCCACCATGTCGAGCATTTCGTCCATTTCATCTGCCGTCCCACAGTGAAACAGCGGCTCTGATGTTCCATCCGATCTCGCGTCAATGGACTTTGCAAAATATACGCCGCGGCGACGAATCACCGTTTGCCTAGACACCTCCCGGTCCTCATCACCCAGCTGCGAATCGTTTCCACAAGCACTGCTGTCGTCCGCACAGGTGACACCGCCATAGGCGTCCTCGAGATCCTCTCCCTCTTCGGAATGGATGTCTAACAGCACTTCGACGTCTACCACGAACACCCGCTCAATGCCACCAGAATGCGCGCCGCCACTTGGAATGGAAAGATCGCGGCTGTACGATGTTCCCTGTACAGAAACGATAGGTTCACATAAATCCCTCTGCTCACTGAGTGGCTGAATACGTGAGTATTCCTCCAGTGTGAGGCATCTAGGTGAAACGCGGATGGATACGGGGATGTCCGTCTCAGAGGCACCGGGCTTCACGATGATGCGTAGTGGGATGCGCCCCAAGTATACCTGATTGCTTTCCGGATCTGGCATCAGTATGATGGTACTCTCCGGCGTTTCGATGATACCAGCCTGCTTACGGTACTTGTGCCACTGCTCAGACGGATTTACTAATGCAATGTCGGTTCTTACAAATACACGCGTGCCTGGGGGATATGGCCCCCCGCGTGATGACTCGGAGGTGATCACAGCAGCAGAAGTCAAGTGGCCCGAGAGGCGGTAGTGACCGGCATCTGCTACATCCTCCATGGGCATGATACAGCGCAGTGGGCGGTCAACGTACGTGATAGGCTCCTCCGTGACGTCGCGCGACACATCCGCGCACCACATGTGCCGAAACCAGCATTTCCGCGTCAGGCCCCTTTGAATAGTGAAATTGACGCTTTCGGTGGTTTCCAGTTCGTCCTTTGGCAGGAGCCCCTTCGCAACTTTTGCATAAAGTACCGCCTGTAGGAAGAATCGCTTCCGCCATACTTCCCCGGAGAATGACAGCAGTTCCATCGTCCAGGACTGGGGCATCTGCCATTTGAGTGACAGCAGATAGACGCATTCCTCAACGTCCTCTCCCTCCTCGTCCGCAATCCCACTGTCTTCACCCGCATTAATGATGCTACGAGCCGCTGTGATGCACAGATCGGCGAAGTTAGCCGCGCGGGGCACTCCAGCCTCGACGATCCTACGGATGAATCCAAGCTCCCTCTCTACCAACAGCTGTCCAACATCGCCAGCCAGTCCCGTCTGCTGACCTGCAGTCGGGACCAGTGTGGCCGTGACGCGGACATGGGCAAGCTGCTCAAAAGTCGTTGTTTGGATATTATTCGAAACGTCCCTATCAGAGGGGTACCTGCCGTGGATGACGAGCTTAAGCGTGCGCCCGACCAAGTGGGTTTGCGCCCACCGAAGAGCCTTGTGTCCGAGGGCTGTCGACGGCTCAAAACAGGTTGTGCTATCCAAGATGACGACCGCGGGAAGTTCTCTATCGCCCACAAACTCCTCCTCGTACCGTACCACAAACACATCACCACGTAGCACCGTAGCGACTACGCATCGCGCACAGCGGCTGTTTGGGAGGCGAGTTATCGAGTCCACGATCTCCGTCTCTCGCCGTCTGAGTGCAGCCAACCAGGGATGCCGGTCTAAATTCGCTCCGGAGCGACTCACCAGGCACGCTCTCGGGCCTTGCTGCGACTCCGCGCCGAACAATTCTGTGTACCTAATGGGTGTCGGCTTCACGATGCATCCCATCCCGAGGGAGAGTATAACTTCTTGCAGGCTGAGCCAGTTGAGCTTCTGTGGGACCCCGCCTATTGGGTAGTCGGACCTCCGTTGGACGGTAAAAATGATGTCGCCGTAACCCTCCAGTGGGAAACAATTGTAAAAATCTTGCCGCAAGAAGCACCGAAGTGCCGCGTTCATGTGCTTGACAATCACTGCCATGTGCCCCAAGAAGGTTGTATCCGTCAACCGCGGAAGATCCACAGCGGCCAGCTCACAACTGATCTTGCGCCGGTAGCCCTCTGTCCTCACAAGGAAGAGGTTCTTGGCCACCCACTCAACCTCCGAGACCAACTCCAGTCGGTCGTCAATAGTCCATGGGTTCTCAACGGGATCGATACTGACGGCAGTGCGCGTTGCCTCGGCTGGCTGCGACATGTCTTCTTCACAAACAAAGGTAGATTCCAAGCACGTGTGTATTCGCACCAACGTGGGGATAGTGTGGATGGTAATCCGGTGCGTACAACTTGGTGATCAGTTATGAGTACAATCTTCAAGAGGCCTTCTTAATTTGAACAGAGTGATTCTATTTTCCTTATCATCACGCCGCTGATAACTGCAGCACCTATTCACTATGTGCTGGTTACGATACCAAGAGTCGTCCGTGCTCTTCCTATTTGCTTGTTTAGGAAATATGTCGGTTTTTTGTTACATCATATAAAAAGACAATAGTAAGGGAAATTTATAAGAGTGCATGTTCCTTTAATGGATATGTTTTTTTGTTTCGCATGCTGGACACAGATACTCAAACGGAAGCAATGTTAAGCTTGTCAGCCATACCCAAGGAGGGGTGGGGGAGTTTGTAGGTAGAGAATTCCTGTGGTTCATCCGACGTGTTTGGGCCATCTGTGAACAGCTAGGAACCTTTCATAGTGGCTGTTCTCTTCCCTCCCCTCACCATGCTCCCCGCAACGGATAGAGTTGCAGCGGCGATATTGTGCATTTGGGCACAGAAAAAGATAACAGGTTTTATTAATATTATGTGAACATATTTTTTTGGGGGGGTTATGAAGAATGTTGTCCCTCCACGTTTTAGATATCTGTGAGGATTTTCCCTGGCGACAACAACACAAGACACACAACCTCCTCAGTGACAGCGGTGCCGGACGGCGTGTTCGATCCCTGTGCGAACGCAGCGGCAGCCCACCGCATTGAGGAGGGATCGTTCATCGCGGGTAGACCAGTCTCTCCGCTCGGCAAAGTAAACGCGCTGAGTGTCTGCGCAGAAACATCAATGCCCACCACCGCCGCCTGTACCAGCGGCAGCCCTAAAGCGGAAAGAGCGCTCGCGATATGCAGCATCATCTGCTGCGCCTGATAAAGATTGCAGGCTGCCGTGGCACGAGCCAGGTCGGCCACCACACGCGTGTCTGCCCCAGAGGCTCCCGTGCCGGTGAGGATGGTGACAGACGCCCACGACGCCTCCTCGGTAGCTACGCCAGTCGTAGATGCGCGCTCCCCGAGGACAAAGCGGGCTATTGACTGAATGCTGCTCTGCAACAACCCCAGAGACTCTGCTGATAGCGTGCATTCCACATCAAAGACAAGTCGGTAGTGCCCCGCAAGAGAACACTGGGGGGCTAAGCCCACTACTTTCGAGGTGACAGACGGCGCGGGCGCGCGTGAGCCGAGCAGTGTCGCACACCTACTCTGCACCCACGAGGGGACGCCCCACAGTGCCGACGTCTGCTGCTCCTGTAGTGTTGTGGAAAGCTTCCCAACGCCGCCACTCTGATTAGAGGACAGACGCAGCGCAGCGGCGAGGCTGCAAAAGAGCGGAAAAGGCGAGCGCCAAAGCAGGTCTGCGGCTACCACGTCAGCCGCCGCGTCCTGCAAAGCAAATGGACAGCTGTCCTTTTGCCTCTCCGCGTACAGTGCTGCGGACGACCCGCCAATAGCGTAATCCTCGAAGGAGAAGAGGCTGGGTCGCTGCCTGGCTAGCTCATGCTGGCGGAGGGTAGCCTTTGTGGAGACGCAGCACTGCCGCAGAACCTCGACGATGCCAACTTGCTCAATGGATGGTGTGGTCCCTGGCAGCCAGCGGCTTGCTGCACGGCCGGCGTCGATCACACCAACGACGTCATACGTGAGGAGATCAGCCGACTTCCCATCCACGGTGAACGCGACACAGTGCCGCTCCCGGTAAGGCCTCCTGTCGGCGCGCCGCAGCGTCTGGGCGTTTGTCTCCATCAGATCGATTGCCTCGCCGTCAACGTCCATGGCACAGCGATACACAACGGCAGCGTTGCGGACGGTTCGCTGCTCGTCGTCACTGGCAAAAAGCTCTGCGAAGGCTGACACAGCCTCCCGCTTGGCCACGTTGCCAACGCCACCAGGAGAGCAGTCGTTGCTCTCTTCACAGAACATTACCGTCCGAAACGATAGGCGCACATCGGTCGCCGGAACCAGCCACTGCGCCAGGGCAGCGGTGGCAACCCGCTGATCTTGAGTCTTGAGGTTCACAAACACAACTTCTGGCGGACTCGAATGGGGCTGTGGGCTGCGGACACCTCCGGGAAAAAGGATTTGCGGGGGGGTGGTCTTATTGGCACTGTAAAGCGAGTACGCCACTGCGGCACCGATGAGAACAACACCGGCCGCAACCATCACCTTTGCACTCCCATCCTCCTCTGCGGCAGCACTAGATGGGACAACCTCACCAACTGGCGGCGTTTCTGTCGTCGCGGCCACCCGTGAGGTGGTGAGCCACGTCGTGTTGGCAAACTCCGACATTACAGCCAGAAATGAACGAAGAGTGGGCGACAGATGTGGGAGAACACGTGAGCGTGGACACTGCGCAAGTCAGTCTTGTTTGTGTGACACCCTGTGATACACACAGCAGGCGGCGTGTTGAGAGCTTCACACGGAGTGTCTCAACGGTTCTATTCAAATTTTGAAATAGGAGACTAAATTCGTAGCCTAGACAACGAAGATGCGCGAGGAGGGCTGGAGAGAAGCAGGAAGGTGAACACATGATAAAAGTACGCCGCCAGCTTGCGAGAGTGCGCGAGTCTGTCTCATGGTGATATGGTTGGCCCTGAAAGCAGGGCCGCCTATCCCAACGAAATGCTATAGATATGGAGTTTCGTGTGCATCCCACAGTTTTACGATATCCAGATCAACTTTAATAGTCAGTTACTGTTCCTTTCGTTGGCTAGTTCAAATAGAAGTAACGCTGTTTCATCTACAGAGTTGCGCTCATATATGTGCGTTGTTGTAAATGTGTGTGGGGGGGAGGGTGTATGTAAGATGGCGTGTGTGTGGTGGGGGGGAGGGGGGGGGGAGACGGCGGAAGAGAAAAGAAACATAAAAATGACAAAAATGAAAAATGATAAACAATGATGCCAAAGATACAGCCCACAAAGGTGTGGGAAAAAGATACGACACACACGCGGCGGCATGGGGTAGGGGGGGGTAGGAGAATAAACTATGTGACGGCATCATTTGTTATATTTTTATTGATACGAGAAGAGGCCTGAGGGCATGGGGTCCACATCGCCGTAGTCGGCATCGTCGTCGTCGTCGTCAGACTCACTCACCGGCCCATCGTCGTCGCCGTTTTCATCGTCATCATCGTCACTCCCGTGCTGACCGGCCGTAGCAGCGTCAGTTGTGTCTGGCGCATCGTCGTCGTCCTCCTCCTCCTCCTCATCGTCGTCGGATTCGTCCGTGTCACTCAAGGAAATGACATACTTCTCGTCTGTCCCGTCGTCGTCGTCGTCGAGGGCAAGCGGGCTCCCAGGAGGTAGCGTAGCTGCTGCGATAGAAGTGGGCGAGGACGCGTCAAAGTCCGCGGACATTGGCGATTGCGGCATCTCGCTGTCTGCCCCATCAGGGCCGCTGTATGGATCCTCATCGGCGTCGTCATCGTCACCAGGTGTGGGACTGGGGGCAGAGGTCGGCGGCGCCGTCGCCCCGCCCTCTGCTGCGGCCGTCTTGACAGTCTTCGCCTTCGCAGCCGCCTTCTTCTTGCCACCCTTAGCGCGCCGCTTGCCAATCTGCGTGATGCGCGGGCCCCCGTCGCTGTCGCCGTCTTCGCCATCGGTGTCAGAGTCGCGCTCGCCCTCGTCGGCGAGGCGGCTCAGCGAGGAGACGAAGAGGTACTGCACTGCAGCACGGTAGCGGCTCAGTAGACGGTCCATCGCGGCGGTGCTGAAAGGAAAGCCACTCGACGGTGACGGTGCCATCGTGCTTGACGGCTGCAGCGGCGCGTCCGCAGAGGGAGGAGTGGAGAAGCTTGATGGCGGCGGCGTCGCGCACGTTCGTCGGGCCTGCCTAGTCGCCATCACGTACGAGCCAGCGACGGCAGTGCGGGTGCTGAGGAGCCCATTGCCGGCGGCCTCATCCTCTGCAAGTGGGATGACAAGGGGAGACGACGTGGAAGCCACGGGCGCCCCTCTGCCGGTGCCAGACGCCTCCAGCTGCTCCCACGCCGTGCTGAGCAGCCCCGCCGGGACACGCTCCAGGCAGGATGGCCGGTCCTCATCGTCGCCGATGGTCAGCGTCGCGTGGATTGTGGCCAGGAGGTGGAATGCGGAAAGAAAGCTGTGGCCCATGGTGCTGTACGAGTCCTGCGTGTAGTGGGTCTCGGGCAAGTCGGCGCTGTCCCGCTCGCTCGACGGTCGGCCCGCCGGGAAGCCCCACGGGCACACGAAGTCCGCTGCACGTCCACCAGCCATGGTGCCCTCGACGGTGTAGCTCATACGAATGCCGTACTTACGGTACTGCAGAATACGCCCCGTCTTACGCATCGCCTTCTGCATCGAGAAGGAGCACTGAGACAGCCCGAATGAGGGCGACAGGTGATCGAGCAGAATCGGGAACAGCTTCTCATACGCAATATCCATCACCCGATCTGCCGAACCGGCAGCCTCCTCGTCACCCCCACCCCCACCCGCCGGCGACGACTCACCACCCGTCGCAGCTAGGGGACGGGTGTGGGGTGAGCTGGGCTGCGCAGACGACGACGAGAGTAACGGCAGTGACCGATCAGCAGACGCCTCCGCCTCCTCCGCGACGCCCTTCTTCTTCGCGCGGTCCTTCGCAATGGCGCGGGTGAGGACATCCGCGAGCCGCTCGGTGCAGCCATAGACAAGGTAGTTCTTTGCCTTGGAGTGGCCGTGGAAGTCGGCGAAGAGGACGACGGCGCGCTCCTCCACGTCAATTACGTGGCGCAGATAGCGGTGAACAGAGTAGATGGTGGGGTTCACCTCCGGATCCGGACGCAGGTAGTCCCGGTTAAGGTCGACGCCAGCAATAGAGCAGCGGTGGTTCCCCATCACGACGCCGTCAGGGTTGAGCATCGGGATGATCTTAAAGACGTGCGAGTGCAGCAGCTGCCGAATGACCGCGTCACCGGCGGGGTGATGCTCCTCGGCAATGCCGCCGGCGGTGCCAGCGACGTGGCTGCGGAGGAGCGCCTCGAGGATGCCGTGCATCATCCAACTGCTGTTCGTCTCGCCGGGGTGGATGCGTGCTGTCATGACGCACACTGGCCGTGATGCGATCTCCTCAGACGAGTATGGGCCACCGCCACGCTCACGTTCCCGCGCCGTCACGGTGATGATGGGCACTGGAAGCCCGCCAAGGGTGGTACAGAGAGTCTGCACAGCGACGTAGCGCCACGTGTCGTCCTTCTCCGCCTCATCCGCGCCCTCCGCGGCGTCGCGAGAGCTTGGGCCAGATAAAACGTCCAGGTGGTTGAGCATCTCCGTGTACGTGTATGGAAAGCAGTTGGCAAGGTACACGGTCCCCTCCTCTGTCGGCATTGAGACGGAGAAGGTCAGCGTGAACATGTCGGCGGGGAAGTCCGCATTGCTTATCGGAGCCTTGGGAAGCGTCGGCATCGCCGCCGCGGAGGACCCGCCAACGGCAGCAGCCGGCTTCCGTGCTTGACTGGTGGAGCGCTGCGCGGGAGACCGTGAGCGGCTGTGCGTCTGGCGGGCCGCGCTACAACCGCTACCCGCCGCTGCCGTGGCCGCCTGTGCCCGCAGGCTGCGGCGCACAAAGGCTCCACCGCCTCGACCACCACGCCCGCCAAGCGAGGCCGTGGGCGGCGACGGCGATGCGTGCCGAGAGCGATTCACGGCCCCGCTGTTGGAGATGCTTCGCGTCCGCCGTGTAGCTGCACCGGTGCGGCGCACCGCCCTTGACAGGTCGACCCGTGCGTCACCATCGCCACCCGTCGTCGTGTAGAGAGGGTACGGTTTCCCGCGCATCGACACGCGGTCCGGCCGACCGTAGGGGTTGCGGTAGTAGTAAATGTCCTTCCCAACGCGCTGCCAGTCCGGCAACGCCGCAGGTGACCCGCTCGTCTGAGCAGCCTTAACCCGGGGCACGAAGAGCATCAGGGGCCGCTGGCCTTCATTGAAGGCAGAGCTGCCCTTTTCCATGTTCAGAATATTGAAGCGATAGGTGGCCCCGGGCTCATAGCCCTCCACGGAAAAGCAGAACCACTGCGTGAAGCTATTCGACGACGTATCCCAGTTCATGACGAGGTCGTACTCTCGGTTCGACACCTTGATGGCGCGTTTCAGATTCCCACTCTCAAAGTTGGCGCGGAAGCGAAGCACATCCTCTTGTGGGCATCCAGCCTCCGCACCACCAGCGTCGGCCCCATCGCCGCCGCCACCTTCAACAAGCGCCTTCGCGTCATCGCGCTCATACACGATGTTATAGCGGTGGTGGTTCATCGTGTTTGTGTCCAGGTCATTGGCCTCCTCGGAGAGCTGCGCCATGCGGGCGATTTGCTGCCGCAGCACCTCAATGCGCTGCGCGCGGGTCGGTCCGCACAAGGGCTGCGGGGCCCCCACCTCGTTTTGATGCCCTCGGATGAAGTTCGTTGGGGGCAGGCCCGGGTCTGTGAAGGGCCACGGCTTGCCACTGCGGAGGGGCGCGGCCGCCCATGTGCTAAGCAGCGTTTCTGGTGCCAGCTCCGGCTCGGCGCAGTCGGCGTCGAGGCCCAGCTCGGGGGAAAGCCACCCTGGGTGACGATCTACGAGGAGCAGGTCCGACGTAGCCCGCGGCAGGGTGGGCAGCAGCGGCTTCTGCTCGGCGGAGCGCCGCTCTTCGGACGCTGCCAAGTCGCCGAGGCTGCAGACGCCGGGAAGCTGCTGCGTGCTCGAGTGCGCTGGGGATTCGGGTGTGGCCGACCGGCTACACTGCTGCGACGCCATGTCGACGGTGCCGCCACTGGCAGCGTCGGTCGCCCCTCCAAGCTCGGGCACTTTGCGCTGCAAGCTTGAGGAGCGGCTCGCCTGCGTGCCGGCAGTCGGGGAAAGGGTGCGCAGACTGAACGAGCGCGCTGACAGCTCCTCCTCTGTAACCGTCGGCGGCAGCAGCAGCAGGTGCGGGGGCAGGCGGCAATCGAGCGTGTATCCGGACTCGCCAGGCGCCGACGGCACCTGCCGCACCCCGTACATGGCGGCCAGCATCATGTAGTAGCGGTGCCACTGTTCCGGCGCATCAGAGCGGAAGCCGACCACCTCCTTCACCACCCCGGCAAGCCCCCCACAGACCCTCCCCAGCTCCTCCAGCGCCTTGGCGCGGTCCAGCGACAGCATCACCTTGATGGACGCCATGACCGCCAGCGTCATCTCTTCATTTTCCGTCATCATCGCACCCGCCGCTGCGTCAGAGCCGGCTCCGTGCCCAAAGCTGCCGCCGAGAGTGCGCTCGTCAACGTCGAAGGCACCTCCAGAAAAGCTGCTGTTGCCCACGTAGGGACTGCCGCCGCTGCCGCTGCGCCGCCGCTGCTCCGTGCACCACTCAAGCTTGCCCTCGGAGTCGGCGAGCTCGCCGTCGGCTGTCATCACCGCGCCGCCGTCACTGGGCTGCCGTCCAGAGGACTTGAGGATGAGCAGAAGATGGGCCAGTACATGGTTCCGTACATGCAGTTCCTCTGTGAACTTGTTCTTCTTGTCGTTTTCGCACACGCGCTGCAGGACGGTGATGGACCAGAAGAGCGCCATCTCCAGCTTCCGTTTGAAAACCAGCACCCACACAGGCTCACGCAGTGGTGCTTTTTCAGTCCCAGAGGCAGTCACAAGCACGCGGCGGACCTTGTGGAGTGTGACGTACAAAAAGTTCGCGAGGCCTTCGATGATGCGCACGCAGAGGTTGACACCCACCGACCCCACCTCCTGGGCGGCCAGACTCGTCTTGGTGCCGAGGAAGATTGCAGTGAGGAGGTGGGAAAGAACGCTGAGGCCAAAGCTGGTCTCGCGACTGAGCTGCCGCAGTCCCTTCAGCGCGGTTGCGCGGTTCTTCGCGATGGCCTCCTTCACCGAGCTAGCGACGGCGCCATCGGCTTTGTCGGCGCTGCCAGCCTGGCAGGAGCGCATGACCTGCGCGACGGGGAGGCACCCAAAGTCCGACAGCTTCGCGTAGCTCTGCAGAGAGCGCAGCACACAGGCGATCGCGACGTACTGCGCGCCGTCAACTGCGCGGCGAAGATCCTTGGAGAGCCGCAGCATCGTGTTGATCTTCACATTTCCCTTGGCGGCTTCGGCGTAGAGCAGCATCGCCGCCTCTATCACCCGCAGGCACTGGAAGCGGTCCACCAGGCCAGCATCCCGCAACTTGCGATCGGCTGCCGACTCCGCATCCCGCAGCTCCTCCGCGACAAAGGTGCGCCTTTCGACACGGCGCAACTCTGCATGGTAGCGCTGCATTATGGACCCCAGCATCTTCACGAGGCCCACCCGCTCGCAAAGCCTCACCGCCTTGCGCCCCTTATCGGCCGACGACTCCTTCTCCGTGCCGGGGATGTTGCGCAGCACATTGTACAAGAACGTCAGCAGCGCCGCGCACAGATGCGGCCGCTCAAGCACCCCCTCACTGCGCGCCGCGCCAATAAGGAGTGAGAAGGCGTTGCTCGACTTGTGGAGAAACGCCTTCCACGCCGCCTTTCGGCGCTTCGGCGTCACGCGGTGCAGGAGCGGGTCGTACAGTGCCAGCGCCGCGCTCTCAGCCGCCCCGGCAGCGTCGGCGCGCTTGCCACCCTTCTTGCGTCGCGCGGCCGCCGCCTTCTTCTTCCTTGTCACTGGCCGCGGCGTGAGCGGCAGGGCAAAGGGCCTTGCTGCATAGAGAACGGGAATGGGGAACAGCAGCGCCTCGAGCAGGCGGACCGACTCCAAAATCTTCCCAACCTCCTCCGCGCTCTCATCTGCCGGGGCAGCGGCGGCTGCAGGTGGGTGCGCCGGTGACGTCCCGCTCGGCGCCCCGGGCGCAGCCGCGGCGGCGGTGCTGGTCGGGCTGGTGGTGCTGCTGCGCTTCCCGGCGACAAGGATGGGCGGGGGCGATACTGTCGCACTGGGGCGCCCGACAGCGCGCTCCGCCTCCTTCGCCGCTGCAGGGGCCGTCTCCAGCGTCGTGCACAGGCGGCGCAGCGTCTTCAGCGTCTCGGGGATGCGCTCAATGAGCCGGTTGAGGCTGCGCTCCTCCAGTGACATGCGGCCACCCTCTCTGCAGTCCGGCGGAATGGGGTCGGTCAGCAGAGCCGGGAGCGCGTCGGTGGTCGGCGCGATCCTCGCCGCCGCCGCAGGGGCCTTCCCCGAGGCTCCGTTTCGCGGCCCATCGTCGTCGTCGTCGGAGGCCCCCTGTCCCGGCGACGCTCGATCGCCCCGGCCGGCGTTCATCCGCGTGCCGCCCTTCCCCTTCAGCGACGCAGAAGCATTACTCTGCTGACTCTTGCTGCGGTTCGTGGATACAATGCGCCCGTCCGCTGACCCGCCAGGCCACAGCATCGAGAGGAGGATTGCGCTGTAGTAAGAGAGGGCAGCCCAGGCACGGGCAAACAATGTCATTCACACAGGGGGGCAGTCGAACGGCCGCTGGGGGGCGGTCGTGTGAGGAACCAAAATAATTCACAAAAAAAGAGGAAGACAAAGAGAATCGCTCCTCAACACACAGAGGGAAGAATTGGTGTGCTTGATAGAGGCTGCTGCAACTGCGCGCGGCTGGCTCAATCCGGAAAAAGGTGTATGGAATATGTGTAGGAGCGATTACGCCACAGAAAGAAATTGGAAATATCCTGAGTAAAATAAAAAAATAGGTGACTCTGGAACTAGTCACTGACAATGCGACTGTGTGTGCACGTATGGAAGACGAAAATGTACGCAGAAATGGCAAAAAGAGAGCGAAGGAAAAGGGGAGGTGATAGATAATAACAATAATAGTAAAAAACTTCAAAGCCTGGAGATCGGTACGGTTTTGGCCTTCTTTCTATTGACAAATATGTTTGTCTGTATACAATGCAGCAGGTTACTACTGACTGCGAGGGGGACTAGACACGTGAAAAGAGCAGAGGGAGAAGAAGGTACGCCAGCGCGCAGATTATTTACCAGCTGAATCAGCGGGCTCAGAGAAACTCAAAAAGAGGCGATCATGAGGAGGCTTGTGACGGCGGCACATCTACCTTTGCCTCGGTCCTTCTTTCGGACACGTCTAGTACATACGAGCCAATCCGTCACATCTGCGCCGGATTGGTGACGAGAGGGAGCCGGAGAGAACAGCTACGTGTTGTGAAGAGGTGCTCCAGACAGGCCGTGCCGTTACGCCAACGTCTACTCTACGTACATGTGTGTAGTATTCCACATGCGCTTGAGATACGACGCGTGTGAACGCCAAAACTATCTGCTTTTGTTATGCCAAGTTTTTCTTGCTGATTTTGCTGTTTTGTTGGCGACTGAATGTGTGTCGCGGTAGTTCATGGATGATGATAGGGGCCGGAGAGGCGATAGGAGGGAAGGGCAAACGTGGGGGAGGGGGGGGGGGGCTGTAAAAAGGCAAAAGAAAAGGATCACTAAAGAGATAGGGGGGAGGGGGGGGGAGGTGTAGAAAAAGAACGACTTCACGAAAAAACGCTGTTTTCAAAGGAAAGACTCATTTTTTTGATATGCTATGATTCCCGCGCTCGTATGTCCCTGCCTGTTCGTGTACTTGCTGGTGAACAATGCGTAGTTGCGCACATGCTTGATCTAAGTGTGATTGCGAGGCGCATACGGAGGTGCGTAAAAAGAGATACCACCACTGCGTGTGACAGACGATTATCGCCATAGGTATGGGGAACCGTAAACAGGTGCGTGGGAGCCTCGGGACTAACACAGGAACGATGGTGTCTCTGAATGCCCGTCGTATATGTGCGGATGGGGAGAGCAGGGCATCAAAGTATTTCAAACAGGAATAGGGAAAAGGGGAGAAACTCATTGTCACGACCGGATTAAAATAAAAACATTTCAGCCGCGCCAAAGCACAGGACGAAAAAGTAACGGCCGCCTCCTCAGGAGTAGGGGCACACAACGTAACAGTGGTTGGCTTCGACAAAGGGAAAAATATAGTGACACCGACGAGTGAGTAGTTCCACATATAGACAAGATCCCAAAAAGATGTATGGATGCAGCAATCAGGTGGACGAATGAAAAAAGAATAGAAAGAGCGAGACGAAACCTCACGAAGACAGGAACTAGATAAAGGAAGGGGAGTGAGGGAGAGAGAGGGGGGAGGGCAGTTTAAAATAGAGGAAAAAAAGGATGTGCCCACTTCTGCGAACCTGAGTGCTATTCAAGTAATAAATGTAAATTTACCTTATTGGAGTTGTAAGTGGGTTTGTGGGGGGGGGGTGAAATAATGAAGCTGCAGCGTCGGCACATCTGCTGCGGGGCGGCGTACTGAAGTTGTGGGAGGATTGGCGGTAGAGCAGTGCGCCAAACAGAAGTTATGCACAAGAAGAGGAGAAGGTGGGGGGGGGGGGGGGCACATTGGGTGCTATGACGAGCTTTTTAAAAAAAGGGTAAATATAAGGTGGGAAATAAGACGGAAGAATTAACACGAGAGGGGAAAATGAGAGGAAAAATCCTTTAGTGGTGGGCACTACATACTGGCTGAACTAAAAAATTAGCGTCAGATTGGAAAAGAAACAAGAAAAGTACGAGGAGGGGGGCGGGGGGAGGAAAGCGAAAAGGAAAAGGAAAAATATATAAAGAGATAGATTGGTGGTATGGGCAATTACAGAAATTTAACAGTTATGTAGAATTGTCGTCACTGCATATATATATATATATATATGCGTGCAGGTATGGGTGTGGGTGTAGGAGATGAACCTGTAGGCGCAGTTCTGTTTATATAAAAAATGTGCACCGCACAGAGTCTCACCCACTCAAAAACCAAACACTTGAAAGAATGAAGAGCAGGACAGGAATGAAAAATAGAGCGAAAGGGGAGAGGGGGAGGACGGATGGGGTGACAGTGTCAGAGTGATACATCATAAAGTTAGAAATGGTGTCCTTCGTTCAAAGTGTAAAGAAGATCAGGAACTATATAAAAGGGAGAAGTATTAACAAAACGGAAAACAAGCATCGCGGAAGTAGGTGGGAGGGGGGAAGGGAGATATCCAAGAAAGAAGGGGCTCCTGGGGTGAACAAACATTCCAAATATATGGAAAACGGGAAAAGGAAAAGCTACGAGCAAATATTCATAATGTACAAAGTACAATATCACAGCTTTGTGCAACAGAGGAGGGAAAAAGGGTTATGGGGGGGGGGGGGGGGATGTGGACACTCGAACGGTGGTGCTCAAACAGCTCCATCCCCATCCTTACGAGCCTTCTCCCTCTCCTCCTTCTCATATTCTCTGAGCCGCCTCTGTCGCTCGATGCGGGCAATGTCATCGAGCAAGATCGTTGCGATGCCGACGCTCTCGCTGTCGTCGCTGGTCGCCCCAGGCCGCCGTCGCTCCTCGACGATGCCCTTTTCGAGTGCCGCGACCGCCGCCTCCACATTGTTCTGCTGGAGGCTCTGCGTTGCGACGACGAGGAAGCGGAAGTGGACGGAGAGCGCCTCGTTGCGCTGCACGACGAGGTGCCACTCATCCTCCTTCTCACTGAGAAAGGACACAAAGTCGTAGAGAACGCACAGCGCCTTGCGCTTTTCCGGGCTGGCGACGCCCGCTCCGCTGGTGGAGCGGCGGTGCTGGTGGGGGCTGCTACTGGCAATGGAATCACTCGCGGGGAACATGCTGCCAGAGCACCGGTTCACCACCTCGTCGCTGAGGACGCCGCAGGGGCGGACAAGGATGTGCGACGTGGCCGAGTGCGCCGCTCTCGAATCGAGGAGAATGCCTTTGAAGTAGTCCACCCGCTCCCTCGCGATGAACTCGCGGGAGGAAAAGGAGATATTGCCAGTGCTGTTGCTGTTGAGCCGGCTGCTCCGGCCGCCGGGCGCCGCCAGCACCTGCCGTGCGGTGCTCTGTTGCGGCCGCACCTTCTCGTTGAGCACACGGTGGAGCTGGACGCCGCGCTCGAGGAGCGCGGCACCGACGGTGTGCTGATCCGGGTCGAAGAAGTGCAGGCTTCGCAAGTTGTGGCCCCCATGGCCGTTGTGACTGCTGTGACCGCCGTGGGAACCGCTGCCAACCACGCCAACGAGAGAGTGCGGGGCGTAGACGACGGCAGCAACCAGCTCCTGTGAAGGAAGGCCCAGCCCGGCCCACGGGCCGTTCTGCGACGAGAGGCCCCGGCGGAAGCGCGAGAAGACGCGCTCCGCCTTCTGTACAGCGAGGCGAACGGGTTCGGAGGAGAAGGGCAGTAGCCCCCACACCAGCACGACGGCATCCTCGAAGGCCGTCAACACGTACGCGTCGCTGTCCGGGCGCTGGTGTGCCGCTTTGTGGCTGCTACCGCTCCGGTTGCTGGTGCTCGGGCTGAACTTCCCCTTCACCGCGACGCCCCCGGCCCCGCCCTCCCCACCGCCGTGTGAGCTGCGTGACTCCTCTACCGCCTGCATGAGGGCGGCGAACCGGGCTGCTGCGAAGTCTGGACGGGGAAGGGGGGAGCTTGCGTTGCCGACGCTGCGCCGCCTTTGGCCACCAGGCGGCCGTCCGGCACCCGCGCCAGGCGTCGGAAGATCGCCGTCCTCGACCTTGACAACGTCGCGAAAGGCAATGTACAGCATCGTGACCGTTTTCCGCTGCGGTAGTGAGTGGGCGCCTGGGTAGCAATGCAGCGGGTCGCCAGCGCCGGGGACGATGGAGCAGTGCCGTGCTGACATGCGCCCGGGAGTCGTCGCGCCGTGGATGCCGGCCGCCTGCGCCTCTGCCGTGGCGATGGCACTGCTCGAGATGGTGGCGCTCAGTAGGTAGCTGCTCGGCGCGAGGGACATTGAGCTGCGGATGATGGAGCTGAGGGTCGACATGGTGTCCGTCCCCGCCGCCGTATTCCCAGTGTACGGCCGCGTCGACAGCGTCACCAGACGGACCGGGGCATCCTCGCCGAGGCGGTGGCCCAGCCGGTGATGGACGCCTCCGCCCTTGCTCTCTTCGTCATCTTCAGAGACGACGCTGTTGATGTCGAACGGGTCCTCGTCATTGTTCCCGCCAACCACCGTTGCCGCGGCGCGGCCCGCTGTTGGCGACTGCAGCACCTGCGCCAGCATCAGCTTGGCAGGCTCACCACGGGAGGCCGCCACAGCCGCCGCACTGAGAACCATCGCGCTATCGGCGACGCGAGCGGCTGCGCGGCGAATCGCCTCGGCGACAACCATCGCGAGAAACATGAAGAGCGGCGTCACTAACGGACTCAGGTAGCACACGACCAGGACGCTCTTTGGCACCCGACTGGTGGGTATCACGCTGGACATGTAGTGCTTCGGGTCCTCGAAGACGAGCTCGTCCCCGCGGATGAGTGGCAGCACCATCGCAGCAACGTACACAAGCGCTGTCACTACTGCAACGCACACAATCGTGACTGGGCCTGCCATGTGCGACACCGCCTGGACACCGCGAGACGGGGTGGCCGCCGACGCCACACCATCCAACGCGTTGCCAGACGCGGCGAGGCACGCCCGCATCGCCTGCGCCCGTTGCAGACGCGCCATCCGGACCGACTGAAACAGCGTCACCGTCGACCCCACAGACTGCCACACCACAGGGCACGCAAACACCAACACCGCAGTCATTAGAACATTTGTGTAGTACGCGACGATGAACGCGGTTAACCAGAGAACCACCACAAGCACGACAGTGATGACAACGTAGCTGGCGGGGAGGACCCTGAAAAGGACGCCGCTCGTCCCCCGCGCGGCCTCCTCCTCCTCAATCTCGAGCATCCGGTACGTCACGGCTGTCTTGTCACGGTGGGTGCAGGGGTGGGGGCCGTGTGGTGCACGGCCCAGCCGGCCTGGCAGCACGCGCAAGGCCTTTGGACCCGTGCCCTCCACCAGGACGTTGCCGTTGTCGTCGGCAATCAGCTGCCGGATGTCGTCAATGGACGTAGTGTTGCCGGCGTCGTTCCCGTTCGCCTCGTCGTTGACGCTACCCACCGGCTGACTGTGGCTAATGAGAGAAGCAAAGGACTGCCACGCGTTGCGGGGGTTGTTGTTGCTGTCGAAGTTGTTGTTCCCGATCCTGCGACTGCTACGGCCGCTGGGATTTCCGCTGGCCGACGCTTCGTGGCGGCTGGCGTCGTTGCTGTTGAAAGCAGTGTACGAAACGAGGCTCTGCTCGGATGAGGGCAGTGCGAAGGCGACCTCGGAGCTGCGTCTCTGGCCCCCTGCCCCGATATTAGGTGCGTTGAGGGGGTTCTGATGGGAGCTCGTCTCGCTGTCGGTGAGCTGGATAGAGGACAGGGCGGAGGAGTTGGCGTGGGGGCTCTCTGATCGGCTGAGTTGGATGGAAGATAGGCTTCCGTCCTCCCCACCCTCCTCCTCCTTCTCGCCAGTAGCGGCACCAGCGATCGGCGTTGCCACTGGAGTCCCGCCCAACTTGCCATCACACGGAAACGCCACCTGGCCGACGGCGTTTGCATCGTGGTTTGGGGAAGAGGCCCCCAGCGCTTCCCGCCACCGAGCGCGGAGGCGCTTGGCAGCGTGCAAATCCAGCACGACGAAAGCGACGGCGACGGTCATGTACAGCACCCACGTCACGGTGGCAGCAATCGACAGTCCAAATGGGATCCACAACCGCGCCAGGCCCAGCACAACTGCCAGTGCGATGAGGTACGCGAGCGGCACCACCGCGACAACCCACACGACCCACTGCAACCACCGACCGCCCATCAATGCCTGCGACATTCAAAATGGATGGCAACTCACAAGAGTGAAACGGAGTATGTACACCGCTTTAAAATAATTAAATAATATATATATATATAGAAGACAGGATCACAAAGAACCCAGAAAGCACCAAGGAAAGTGTGTATAAGCTTATAGAGAGGGGGTCGATGGTACACAAAGGAAATGAGAAGAAACGTATCAGTGACTAAAGGGATGACCTATATATATATATATATATACATATAGAGAGAGAGAGAGAAGGACGAATGTGAAGTGGGACAAATAAACACTGAAATAAAATACGCCCAAGAAGAAGGAAGCGGGGACACTAGTGTAAAGTCCTGGGGGAAGCTCAAGAGTTGCGTTTACGCAGTCAAGAAAGATCGGTGAGACGGAGAGAAAGAGTGTATGTATGTACTAATGACCCATTCACAGGTATCCCGCCGTCTGAGACACAACTGCGTGTACAGATCTGTCACAGGACGCGTGCACAATGAGCTTTACACTGTGTATAGAAGTGCGTATAATCCCCTCTAACAAACCTGGAGAAAGTGACAGCCACAATAGAGAATAGGGAAAATAAAAGTTCAGTGGATATAGTTGCGTTTCAATGCTGTCTCCAAATCCATTCAGGCGACGAAAGCGACGGCCCTATCGACGTCCCAACGAGGCGTAGCCGTCCCTTGACAGACCGTCATAAGTAAAGCAAAGTGTGGCACACAGACGCACAGGGTTCTGCATGGGCACTGTAGGTGTTACATACACTTATGTTCATCATATCGGCTGTGGGGCTTTTTACTCGCATACAAGAATCATCATACCATGTGAGGGGAACTGGCCCTGCGCTGAAACTCATACTTTCGGGTGTTTCGTACCAACGGTCCTCGTTGGGAAAATTGTGCAGTGAGTACTAATGCAGTAGGGTATCCACTATATAATTTTTCCTTCTCTGTTGACGCTCAGGACGGTTCACGCGTGTGTTAAACTTCAAGCGCGCTGTTAGCATGCTATCAATGTGAAGAGAAACTACTGATCTCTGTCCTTGTCAATGCGCTTCTGGTCCTCAACGAACTCCACCTCAATCGCGCCGTCGGTGCTGTAGTCCTCCACCGTGTCCTTGGGCAGCTGCACGTCGTCGTCCTCCAGCTGCTGCTCGAAAAAGTCCTTGGAGACGGACTCGCCCTTCTCGTTGTACTCGTACTTTGCAGCCCTCGCCACCTTCTTCCCCTTCTCATTCTCCCCGACACCAAAGGCCATGACGCCCATCCGCGCGCTGTCAACGTCGCCGAACATATTCTTCAGCGAGTCGAGGTTGTTCGTGCGGATCTCGTTGAGGATTGTATTCATGCTGTCCCGCATCTCGGGCGACATGTTCTGCTGCAGCGTCGACTGCACCGCGCTCAGCTGCGACGGGTCAATAAAACGGTCGCCGCCCTGGAAGTTGCCGTCAAAGTAGTTGCTGGAGCCAGGCCCGCCGCCCTGCTGCTGCTGTTGGTGCACCTGAGAAAGGATCTTGGAGAAGTCATCGATTTGGTTGCGGCGCGGCGGCGACTGACTGAATAGCGCGCACGCCAAAGCAGTCGCAGACGAGCGGAGCATCTCTCACAGGGCAATAATAGGTATATGTGACGATATGTGATGTGAAAAAAAAATAGTTGTGTGTAGGTGTGCCTGTGCTTCTTTTTTTTCGTTTTGGTGGGTTCTTGAGGGTAAATCCTGAATACAAAAGATCACCCCATTGGATGAACCAGTGATGTAAGCCGCGCCGGAGACGTGTGAATTAATATAGAGATACAGAGGGAGGGGGATGCTATTAGAGAGGGGCTTTGTTTTTTCCTTGACGTAGGGATACAAGACGCGGTGACATTTTAGCTATCGCAACTGTCGCTTCGTTCCACATAAAAGATACGCTTCTCCTAATCCAGGGAGCCTGCTTTGTCACTTACTAACCGCACTAGGACATGGCGCGGACAGGAGGGGACGTTCATGTATCCGTTGACACAGCTAGCCAAGGAAATGGCCCACATTTGTTTCCTGTGTGTACGTAATATGCGTTTGGTTACGCAATAGTGGTTCTTGTGATCGCAAAAGGGTCAAAAAGTTTTATCTGTGATATATGGATGAGTGACCGCTGGCTTGGGGACAGTCGACATTGCCTTTCATGCCGAAGCTGGGAGGGAGATGGGCAGCAGCAGTGCATAGGCCTTAAGTCGTATTCGCATGAATAACGCATCACCAACATCCATGCGTCGCCGGTTAAAAGGACAAATGAGGAGGCGCAAAGAGATGGATATAAAAACAACTGACGCGGGTGTGCGTGGAGTTGGAGACGAAGACGCGCGCATATGCAATACAAATGTCGCAAACTGGCTCGCTTTCCGCGGCATCCGTACTAGGGAGACGGCCAACTGAGCGCCAGAAAAATACTATTCAAGCACCGCCAGGCCCATCACTTTTTTTGTTTCAGTCTCCGTAACCGTGCACCATATTGTGTCAACGGCAAAGCACGCCAGAAAGCGGCAAGCCATCGTTCAGACAATATAGCGAAGTGAATGGAGAATGGGCTGTGCCGGCAATTGCTCTTGTTTGAGGGGTGGCCCCGACAGAGCGTGTTTCCCCCTTGTCAACCCTCTCCTCCATAGCACACTCGCGTTGACCTCCTGTGTTCTTTTGTTTTAGAGCCCCAGAGACCCTTTTGTGGGGAACCGAAGCCCAAGCAGCTGCTGCTCCGTCACGCCGAATTCGATAAGGATGGAGCTATCGTCCATAGCGCTGCGCCGCGGTCCCTCGGCACCGTCACGCGACGCTGTCGCCCCATACCTGCCGCCGCCCACAGAGGAGCGCTGCGCCACCTCCTGCCGCTGCTTCATCCCTGCCAGGCTCTCCCATTCGACCTGCGGGGGGTACGCGCGGAACGGCAGAAGGCGCCAGAACCACCGCACGATGAACCCCTCGTGCTTGAATTCGTCGCCCTCCATGAGGTCCTGAAAGTAGGCGGGTGGTGTCGGCTTAGCCACACCGTCCGCACTGGGCTCGACAGGAGCGTGCAGTTTGGCGTCCCCGAACACCTGTAGCAGGTTTCTCTTCACGCCAAGGTCAAACACATTCTTCTTCAAGAAGCGCTCCAATGTCTTCTCCCGATAGTGTGGCTTGTTGTTATCGAGCATTGAATTGGCCTTCTGGTCGCCCTCGGTCTCCCCCTCCTCCTCCTCGTCTGTGCTCAACAGCTGGTTGTAGGTGCGTTCGTGCTCGTGGAGCACCAGGTCGATGGTGGTGAGGTTGTGGCGGGCGAAGAAAAAGTGACGCCGCAGCAGGTACAGCGACATGAGAAAGAAGAGGAATGCCTGGGCGAAAGATACGCACACACCCAGTGTCGGTGGCCCGACATTGAGCTCGCTGAGGATGTGCTCTATAAAGTGGCCCGCGCCGCTGCCGTTGCTGACGCCCCCCGCGGTCCCCTTCGTCCCTGTCATCGGCAACTTTCGCTTCTCTGTGGCGGCAAAGGAGCCGCCGCCGATGCCCGTTTCCCGCTGCACCATATACACAAAAAAGGCCCCGGAAAGCAGCAGAAGTACCCAAGTCGTCAGCAGAAAGGAGTAGAACAACACTAAGAGGTAGTTCTTGTAGTTGAAGAAGCCGACGCACTGGCCCAACCAGGGGCAGTGGTGGTCGTACTTGAGCACGCACTTGTTGCACTTGCTGCAGTGGTGCGCACGCTGCGGCTTGTACGAATAGCACAGCGGGCAGAAGTTAAGGTAGTTGTTGTGCACACTTGTGTACGCGTTCGCCCTACGGTTGAAGTAGAATTCCTCGCACCGACTACTACGACTGCCTACCATCGCTGTGCGCGGCCCGCGGGCCGGTCCGTCGCCCTGTAGCAGCGGCTGCGACACGTCCACATCCACAGCGATGCTCTCGCTGGTGTCGCTGCTCGACACGGCAGTGGTGGCTGCGGGGTGGTCGGGCGCGGCGAAGCGGTGGATGTCCTTGTGATCGGGGGGAGTAATAGTAGGCGAGAGAGGCGGGTAAACCCCTCGGCCACCTCGCGTAGGAGAGCTCCCTGCGTGCGCCATCTGTACAGCTTCCCCTTCGACACCTGCGTGGGCGCTGGCGTCCCCAAAGTCTGCCTCACAGGCGGGACACTTGGCGTATGGCAACGGCTCGTAGAAGACGTTGAGGGCGAGCGACGCGCTCAGGCGCTCCCGCTGCTGGAAGGTGAAGGGAATGAACCCTGGGGAGACCCACACGGCCATCACGTACGACCACGCGAACATGACCCACAGGAAAAGCGTGATGCAGAGCAGACTATAGCTCCACACTGTCACGACGGCCGTCTCAACAGCCTCGATGGTTGGTGTGGCGTCGCCGAGGAGGCCACCGTCAGCGGAAGTGTTCATCTGCGGCGCCACCGTCGCGCGTGGTGCTGCGTGGACGGCGCCAACGGCTGCCGAGAACACCCCCACCACACTCCTCCACATGGTCGTGAGGGTGTTGGGGAAAAGGTAGCCATAGAAGCTGCGACTCGAGTAGAGCGTCAGAACTACGAGGAACGTCACAATGAGGACATCGGAAACGCTGCGCCCGTATCCGCAGCAGCGGCAGCACATGGCCCCGTGGTGCTCCGGTATCGCACGGACTGCTGAGCGGTCAGGCAGAGGAGTACACGCACACACACACAGTGGTGCCTGGGGCGAGAAGGATCAACGTCGAGGACTAGGAGATATATCCACCCCCGCTCCTTGATACGTTATCCTCTGACTTACCCTCCTCTAAACCCTGGTACGATACAATGCTGTGTCGTGGAAAGAGGAGGAGGGGTGGGGAGTCAATAATACTTCGTCGATACAGCAGCACCTGTGCTTGCGTGTGGTAGTATATAAAGAGGGCAGCTGTAGAAGGGAGAAATAAATAAAAAATATCTATTCTTGCGGTTGAACGTTTACCACCTTTCGATGCAGTATTCAAAAGCTAAAAGGTGATCTAAAAAATTGTACACGTGACGTTTCATGGGAAAACAGCGTACAAACAGAAAAAGTGGAGCAAGTGCGGCAAAGTGAGGAAACGGCTTGAGCAAGAAGTCTAAATTCTTCACCTTACTTTTCAACCGACATCGGGGAAAACAACTGGTGCGGTTCCTGCAATCACCGTCGTAGAAATCTCTCCACAGCCTCCCCCGTGCCGTGCTTGCGTGACGCCATCATTACGCATTCACGCGGTCATTCCCTTCTATGTGGCAACACGCCCATAAAGAGATATCGGACACTGATCCCCGAGCATATATGGTGCTCGATTATTATGATAACTTTTTTTTAAGCACGAAAAGGCACCTAGTGCTTCCCATACTCGTCCCGTCGATGATTGATCCGTTTGGCTTTGCTTTTTCATGTCGGTGGATATGTGCAGTATATAAAATTAAGAAGGTGCAACACAGAAGACAGGTCTATGTGCGCCCATTCTCACCGGCAAAGACACAGTGATATCTACGATTGTGATACTAAAGGGAGAACAGGATGGCGAAGGTAGGCATGACATGAAAAGCGAAAAAGGTAATTGAAGTGGAAAGGGGGGGATGCATGACGGAAAAGAAGGAAAGGTGACTGGAAGAGAAGTTATGTATGTAAAACATATAGAAAGGCAAATAACACAATCGAGCATCAGGGGGGATGAGAAAGACTGCCATGGCAGGCACAATAGCCGAGCCCGTGTGGCGGTCGAAGTGACCGGTGGCGGAGTCTCGGCACTGTATGTCTCGTCAGCCAGTCGAAGATGCAATCAAAAGAGGAGGGGCGGGTTTATATACTGGGAAATCGAAGAGAGGCAAAGAATGAAACGTCTTGAAGAAAAAGGTAGTAACACACGCAAGGGGGAGAGGGGGGGGGGGGGGGCAGGAGCTGCCTGGCCACCCATGAACCAGAAAAGGCAATAGGGACACACCGTCGAAAGTGAGGTCCACAATGGCGAGGGACACAGCGGGCCACGTACCACACAATCAACCGCAGTCAGCGAACTGCGGAAAAGGTGGTCGCTTATCAGTGCTTATATGTGTGAAGGGTGCGGGAAAGGAAAGAAAGAGGGAGAGGAGACAGATGTAAATGTGCACGCATTCCAGCCTGTGTGTCTGTGTGTGTGTGTGTGCATATTTTTCATACGTATTAGAATGGATGCAGAGGTTCAGAGCAGGAAGAGGAAGAAAAGGGTTGGAGGAAGCAAAATACTGGATGAAAAGGAAACAAAAGAACAAGCGAGAAGAAAAAATCATAGATAACAATGCGACGCTGACAGCTTTGTATTCATTTATTAGGGAGGAAAAGAGGCAAATAGAGTAAATACGTCGATGTTGGGGGAGAAAGGAGGGAAGAGGGAAAAATAAAGGAAGCAGGCACAAGCAGAGACAAGTGAGAGGTGCTGATCCAATGTTCAGAAGAGGTGTACAAAAAAGAGGGGATCAGAATGACAGCTTCTTCCAAGAGAGAAGAAATGTTGAAATATTGAGAAGAAGGGGGACCACGTAACGGGAAAGCACATACGTCAAAAAGGGCTTATGGAGCTTCCTTCGATTCTTCGGGGGAGTGGAGAGGGGGGGAGGGTTAAAAAGATAGACGGTGGGCAGGAGACGGGGCAAATGTTCGTTTCAGTTGTTAGAGTATGTGTTTGTTTGTTTATTTTTTGTTTTGTTTTCTTTCAAGGAAAGAGGGGTTAGTGCGATCCAGCGCCAGTAACGCTGCATGGGAAGGAGCATGAAAAGAAAGAGGAATAACCATAAGCCTCGTGTGTTATTAACGAGGTAGGGGGGGGGGAGGGACGGAAAGGGGACTAGAAGAGGAAAAGGAATAGAGAAAGAAAAACCGTCCGGCTCGCGGCTAGGCAGCGAGCAAACAGTGAAGTTAAAAGATGCTGCGTGCAGCCCTTTTGAGGTCCCCCAAATGCCCAACTGGTGCACAAAATAATGATAAGACTAATCAGGAGAGAGAGGATGGGGGATGCGGAGTCCATCAGCGGGACGGATGTTGCTGAAAGGCATCATGAGGTAGGAATGGCAGAATGGTATCACGGGGCGCATCAGCGGTCCTATAGCTGTGTGCGTGGCTGGCTGATGTGGGGAGGGCCGTTGTGACGTAGTACTGTCGCGGTGGCTGCCCCGGCACGTCGACGGCCAGAATGGGGAAGGACGAGAGGGACGACGACGGCGGGGGCGGGTATGTTGCCCCCATCGCTGGGGCCGAGGCCGGTGGCTGACTGATCGGGTACGTGTGTGCCGTACTGTCCGTGTGGTCGCTGTGGTACGTGCTTGCGATACTGGGCGGCCACCCCGTGGTGCTCGGCCCCGCGCCAACGGTGTGGCTGGGCGGGCCGCCGCCGCCGCCGCGTACCCCCTCCGGCTGATGCGCCTGGAAGACGAAGCCGCTGACACTGCCGTCCAGACGCGGTGTCTTGCACGGCGACGCGGGCTTGCAGCGCCAGACGACCTCGCCCGTCTCGCGGTTGAGGATGTAGATCATGTTCTGTGCGCTGCGCTCCTTCTTGTGGAGGAAGCACGCGACGCGGTCGAGGGAGCAGACGCGGCGGGTCGCGAGGGTGGAGCTGTTGTACGGTTCAATCTCGTACCGCCCGCCGACGACGGTCGTGCAGCCGTCCGCGTTCAGGTCGCTCAGCGGCGAGGCCGTCGTGCCCGACGCAGGAGTCGCCCCACTGCCAAAACTGACCGGCGAGCCGGCCCACGGCGGCGTCGACTGCGCAGTCGCAATCAGCGACTGCTGCAGCGGCTGCACCGCGCCCTCACCCCCATGTTGTGGCTGATTATGTTGCTGCTGCTGTTGCTGCTGTTGCTGCTGGTGGTGGTGGTGGTCAAATCGTACGAGGGTGACACCGTCGGGGGCGAGAACGTAAAGCACCGAATCGTGGAGGATGAGGGAGGGGGCGTCGCTTCCGCTGAGGGTGAGGGCCGGCGGCGCGTCCATCACCGACGGCGACGACGCGTCCCGCGCACTGTAGCGCGAGTTATGTGGGTTAAACCTCGGCAGTGGCGCAGTCACAGGGTGGTTCGCCACGGCCTGGCTGCCGTCGACGGCGCCCTTTCCCTCGCCGTACAGCGCGGCTGTGCCTGGGTGGAGGTTAGTGCGGTGCGCGGGACTGGACTGGTTCATCGACTCGCTAGCGGAGTAGATGCTCGCGCGGTGGGTTGGGTGGGCCGCGTTGATGCGGCCGCTCGTATCCGGCCCGTGGGGGTAGTTGCTGGAATGCCCGTGCGCCGACGGGACCAAAAAGGGTCCCGACAGACATTCCAAAATGTTCGCGTCGCCGTCGGCGTGTCCCCACACACCGGAGGTGTTGAAGCCGCTGAAGCTCCCCTGCGTGTGTGCCCACTGCACTGGGAGGATCGTCGATGACGCGGGCGCCGTCTCCGGCCGCATGGGATTGTGCTGCGATAGGAAAGGCTCCATTCTCTAAGCGCAGGCACGCGTGTGTCGGCGCAGTCGCTCTTTGGCAAAAATATGAATCGGTTGAGAGGGGGAGGGAGGAGAGGGAGGAGAGAGAGGAGGTG
>AUXJ01000782.1:0-20091 GCA_000482205.1 Herpetomonas muscarum
GAGTGAAGCGAGGACGCGGGGGAGGGGGTGTCTAATGATACTTGCCAGAAACACTGCGTCAGAAAGCGAATGGGATAGGGAAGCAAAATAATATATGTTATGGGAATGAAGCAAGGCTGAAGAGAGTGAAGAGAGTGTTACAAGACGATGAGACATACACATACATACAGACCGCCAAAGTTATGTGTTGTCAGACGGCAAGAGAAAGGAAAAGAACAAGAGAATACAAAGGGAGCCGATAAAAAAAGACGGCACTGGGCAAGTCGCTGATACGGCAGCTGCTACCTCGACGACAGCTCCGCATGACGAGTGAAAAGAAGGAAGGAGGAAGCGATGGTACTTGGGTATATGGTTCAGCAGCTCCATGCATTTGGAGGAAAGAATAGAGTGGAAATCATGCTAAAGAGGTACGTGGCTCCTGTTTTGAGGGCAGATAAACAGAGTATACAATAAACCATGTCACAGGACTAAAGTGACTGCTGCACGCACACAGTGGGGCGAACAACGCCAGTCTCTCTCTAGTGGTATGTGGAGCCGGCGCCCTGCCCTGTAAGAACCGTGTGTGCAACCTCTCCAGCGAGCGCATGAAAGAACGGTTTGACAATTAAAACAAAATGGGTGTGATGTAAAACAAAATATTTGCGTGGAATCAAAAAAAAAGAAAAGGAAGGTGTGAAAGCACCCTGCCAACATGTCTCAACGTCACTGGACACGAACTTCTACGTGTGCGTGTGTGTGTTTGTGTACATGCCTTGATGCTGTGGGAAGGGGGGGAGAGAGTGAGAAGAAAGAGAGAGTGAGAGGGTGAATGGGAAGATATTTGGGGGCGGAGTCAGGAGGACAGGTATGCGAGTCACGCCACCTCTCCCTTAGTAGTGGTTCTGATAGTAACCACCGCGGGAGGATGCCTCCGACCGGAAGGAGCGTGAGGAGCGGTAGGAGCCCCGTGCGGACGATGCGGTGGAGCGGTTGTCCGAGTCGGAGTACTCGCTGCCGCCGTCGCTGTCGTCGTCGCGGCGGTGGCTGTGCGAGCGGCTGCCGGCGAAGCTGCCGCGGCGGCTGCTCATCACCTGCGGGTAGCGGTCGTCCGGCTCGCCAGACTTGTTGGCCCGCTCGACGGCGGCGATGTCGACGTCGTCGCAGCTGTTGGAGCAGTACATGATGGCGACAACGGCCAGCCCAACAAGTGCCACGCCTCCGACAATGACAACGGGAAAGGCCCAGACGGGGAAGTTTTCGATAGCTTGCGCTGGCGTTGCCAACAGCGCCGCCACGAGGGCCACCGCAGCGCAGAACATTGGCGCGCTACGTGTCATTCTGCCCTGTTGACGATAGCCTGCCCGTGTGTTTGTGAGGACGTCTTGAACCTCTAAGAATATATATCTTGAATGCTCTTGATCGAGTGTGAATGGAAAAGATTAATTGAGCTGTAGTGTTCCGGCGTTGTGTTCCTTTGAGGTGATTGGAGATGCGTTTGTCGGCCCGTTGCGGAGGTGTCTGTTGGTGACGCACGGACGATGGTAATCTGGACGTATACGGCGGAAGGTGGAGCTCCTCCGGGCATGGATGAGGAAAACAAAAAAATCACGAAGACAAGAAAGAGAGAACACATCAGTAGAGATGGGAACAGAAGGGATTAAAGGGATGATGTTCAACTTGCTTGCAGGGCAACAGCAGATCGCTGATGGAACGATGTACAGCCTTGGGAGTCGTCATCTCGACTGCTCATTTTCAATTCTTGTGGTGCATGGTCTGTTATTCTTTTTGATGTTGCGATGGTGCCTGGAACTGTGTCTGTAGGCGGGGGACTATAATGATATTGTAAATGTCTTTAAAGGAGGGGGGGGCGAAGAATGAGATGGCAACGAAGGTTCTGACCACCTAGCGCTGACAATAGAACCCACGTTGCCGAGAGGATGTGCGTGTGTATTTGTGTGAAAAAAACACAGAGGCAGGAATGGATACTACCTGTCTTTGCACTCAAAGGATGGAAATAATAATAATAACGAAAATATAAGGATAGGAAAAATGCACTTCAGTAAGGGAATTACGTTAGTGCTGGAGTATAAGCAAAATGTATTGTTATAGAAAAAAAGGAGGGGGCGAATGATAATTTTGTAGACACAGGATAGATAAAAATGTAGCAAGTGAAAATGACAATGACCGTCACCATAACAATGGAGGCTATCCTGAGAGCCAGCGAGTTTAGGCGCTCATGGAGCTCATGAAAGAGCGCTGTGAGGCGACATCGTCGTCCTTGTAGACTGGGTAGTTGCCGGACTTTTGGTAGGGCGTCCGCATCCCCTCCTCCCGTGACGCCATCTCCCCCCGAGCCGTAGAAGCGCTTTGATCTTGCGGCACCGTGGGTTTTGCGCTGGGCTTGCTAACGCAGCGCCACCACAACAACACAACTGCCGCCTCAGCGACCATCATGGCGACGATGACGATGAGCCCAATAACCCAATAGGGGAATTCGTTGGCGGGCCTCTCCGTGTAGTCTGTCCGGGAGGGCTCCAGCGTAGTTGCGCTGCGGCCTACCTGCCCTGCAGTGTCCGCGGAGACGCGTGACGAGAGGAGGGGGAGTGCCACAAGGAGCGTCAGCACTTGCATCGGGTAAGGGAAGGAATAGGCTCACTGTGCAGAGTTCGAAGAGGTCCGTCTACATCAAAAAGAGAGTTCAGGTGCAAGGCGGGAGGCACGTTCTCTGTATATGGTCGGCTCGTGTGTTCTACCCGTTTGAATTGTCGATCTGGCAACGCTAGAAGGAAAGAAGAATGTATGCAGTATGAAAAGAGTAATGGAATAGAGAGAGAGAGAGAGAGAGCAGGAAAGAGGGTGTGAGGCGATGGAGGAGTGACAAGTTAGGCATGTACATGTTCATCTATGCATCCGTGTAGTCATGAGTTAAGCTGCGGCCGTCCGCACGCTGAAGTCGGACCGACTGCTAACCTCAGGAGAGTTTCTCTCCGGTACGAGCATACCTGTAGTGAGCCGGGGGGGCCTTCGACGTGTACTGTGCCTCACTGTGCCACTGAGAGGCACGGAGATACCTTTGAGGAAGTGCGTAGCATTACCCAAAGGTACCCACAAACACACACAGCATTGATGAATTCTTTTATCGATATAGCTTTGAATATTGGGGATGTTGCATTTACTCGATTATATTCTCCTCAACTGAGCACAGCGCTCAGAAGAAGTTATTTTTTAAAATTCCCCCCTCATCGATGAGGGGGACAAGTCAAGAGCGGCAGTCGGTGAGAATGTATAGATGAAGAGAGGATGGGGAGCGGGGCGACCCACCTTCACGTACAGGCGTCTGACCTGCCCTGGATGCCTGCCCGTCCGTCCTTTCTGTCAGTACTGGCAATCTAAAGCGGGGCTGCCGACCTCCTGCCTTACGATGCGGGCGCCTCCGTCCTCGCCTTCTTCGCCTCCGGCTCCTCCACCTTGCTGCCATTCTCGGCGGTGGCGGGCTCACCGTCGAGCACGTCGGCGTCGTCGACCTCGAGCACGCCGCCCTCCACGCCCTCGCGCATGTAGCCGATGAGTGAGAAGGACAGCTTGGTGCGCAGGATGTCGCCTTGCTGCTTCACCTCGATGCCCACCTTCACGCGATCGAGGAGCTCTGGTACCTTGACGAGGTCCTCCTTCGGGATCCGGCTCTCCTGGCCGTATTTGGGCACCAGCACAAACACGTGGGTTTCTGAGTGGCGGACCACGTAGCCGTCCTCCTCCGGGACAACGCCGTCCTCAAAGTTCCGCAGGTAGAAGCCGGTGAAGAGGTTCTGCGAGTCGCGGCCCGCGCGCTGCGCCTGCTCGTGGCGGTAGTTGATGTTGTTAGCGACGCCCTCCATCTTCTCGCTGTCCATGTGCGACTCGCTGACGCGGCCGATGCCAATGGCGGCGGCCAGCTGCCGGTGAACAATCACATCGGCGTAACGGCGAATGGGGGAGGTGAAGTGGGTGTAGATGGGCATGGCAAGACCAAAGTGGTAGAACTCGTCCTTGGGCACGTCGCCACTCGAGAAGTACTGCGCCTGCCGCAGGCACCGCGTCGTGAGAATGCGGATGAGCTTGTTGAAGTACGGGTCGTTCGGGTCGACGCACTTGTCAAGGGACTGGTTGAGGGTGAGGGAGGTGGTGTCGTCGATGGTGACGCCGAGCTTGCGCTGCAGCGCCTCGTTCAGCGTATCAAAAGCGCCCTCACCGGGCCGCTGATGGCGACGCAGGAGCGTCCAGCGGGGGTAGGTTTGGTACACCCGCTGGGCCGCCGCGGCGTTCGCGTAGAGCATCCACTCCTCAATCATCGAGTTGGCTTCGAACGTCTGGTAGACGACCATGTCCGTCGGGTTAACGTGGTCGTTGTCGACCTTGAACTTGAACTCCTGCGATGCGAGGAAGAGCGCGCCGTCCTTCTCGCGCAGGGACTTGAAGTGCTTGCTCAGCTTCATCAAACCGCGAAGGGAGACGGCGATGTCGGAGGTGTCCTTGGGGTCATCAATCATGCGCTGGGCGTCGCCGTAGTACAGGGCCCCACTGGAGCGGATAATGGTGCGGCCAAACCAATCGCGCACCACCTTAAAGTCCTTGTCGAACTCCCACATGATAGAGAAGGCGTAGCGGTCCTCCTTCTCTACCAGCGAGCACAGATTCTCCGTCAGCAGCTGCGGGAGCATGTTGATACGGCGGTCGACCAGGTACACACTGGTACTCCGCTTTGCCGCCTCCTCGTCCATCGCGGACGCCTCCTCGACAAAGTGCGCAACGTCGGCGATGTGCACGCCGACCTCGACGTTGCCGTTCGCGAGGGTGCGGTAGTGCAGGGCGTCATCAATATCGCGGCAGCCGAGCGGGTCGACACTGACAATGCACAGGTCGCGCAGGTCAAGTCGGACCGCTTCCTGATCCTTCGTCACGGCCCACTGCCCCTTCGGCAGGCAGTCGTACACGGCCTCGCTGAAGTCGTAATGCGGGATGTCATTCTCCAACAGAATGACCGTCGCCTCGACATCGCGGTCGCCAATCTTCCCGAGCACCTCAACGTAGTGGCCGACGGGGAAGCTGCTGAAGATGGGCCAGTCGTCAATCACCACGCTCAGGCGCTTGTCCTTGAGATCGTCAATGTGCCGTGTTGTGATGCGGATGCGGGGGATGCGGTTGTCCTTGGGCTGGAACAGAACGGACACGTTGCCTGAGGTGCCAGATGTGTACTTCTTCATGTCCTCCACGTCGAGGCTGCCGCAGAATGGCCTGCGGCGGAGGGTGTAGATACCGAGGACACGCCCGCTCGCGCTGTACCCGCGCTTGACAGCATCCTCATGTGTGGTGCCCGGCTCCAGCGGCTCCGAGTTCTTCGGGCCACGCCACTGCTCCACCGGCAGCAGTTCAACCACCACAACATCGTCGTGGATGGCGCGGTTCATGTTCGGACGCCCTGGGATGATGATGCGCTCGAACGGGTGGCCTTCAAACTTGCCGCGGATCTCGCCAAAGAAGCAGCTCGTCTCGCTGACGCGCAGCTTACCCTTAAAGTACGAGCCAGTCTTGAGCCCAGCATCCATAGCCTCGAGCGAGAGGTACTCCTGGAAGAGGGATTTGGTGAAGGCGCTCTCCTTCATGCCCTCCGGCTGCACAAACTGAATCTTCTCCAGCAGGTCCGAGTCGCTTGCGACGGTTTCCTTGATGAAGTCCCGCAGTGAGACACAGCGCAGACTGCTGGCCGCTGTCCCGTCCGCCACTCCATTCCGCTCCGTCTCCTCCTTGATGGCACTGTCTACCTGCTTCACCAGCGCCTGGTCGTGAGTGACGAGCATCACACGCGTGGCGCTTTCCTGCTGCGGGAAGGCCATGTTGGTGTGCCGCGCGTACCACTGCGCCGCCACGCGGATGCACCGGTCGTTGAAGTCGTTCGGCGACTCGCCCTGCTGCTGGAGGCAGTGCGTCTGCTCGTGCCGGTCGTTGGCGAAAACGTAGCAGCGCTTGTTCTCGTCCTCCATGACGCGCTGCAGACGGGTGTAGATGGCCTTGTTGCGGTTCTGCACCTCCGCGATGACGGTGCCTAGAAATACAATGTTCTGCGCCCGCGCGTCCTCAAGCGCGTTCATATTGTGCAGGACAATGTTCGTGTCCGGCATCATAATCACTGACTCAGCCGTCAGCTCAGGGCCCTTCGTGATACCTGCCGAAACTGCTGTCCCAGCGCAAAGTGAACACCCCTTCAGCCCGCACCCAATGTCCTTGCGGGTGACAATGCCACTGGCGTTGCGCGCCGCTGCCTGGCGCACGCGGTGCACGGCCGCCGGCTTCTTTGTGAACATTGGAGTGGCAACCGCTGATGAATCAATAGGAAGAAGAGTAAAATATCAACTAGTAGGAGGCTGAGTCTCTATGTTGAAAGAAGTTATGTATCTGTCTGCTACACTGAATTTGCTTAAAAAAGGGGGAGAGAACAACAACATCACGAGAGATTATTTTTTTTGATAGGATGGAAACAATGGAGGGAGAAAGTTGAAAGAGGCAGTTACATACCGAGGCATAAATATGTCGTGTACTCTTCTGTACGTAAATGTGTCTTGCGCCAGGATTCTTGGTGAAAGATGCGCAGTATCGCGTAGGGTACATAGAGAGTTTGTCATTGCGTCTCTCCGATCAACGTTGTGTGGTGATTCCTTGTCATGACTTGACGGAAATCAGTTTGCGTTGCATACAACGGTTTGTTTTGTTACACTTAAAGTTGTGAAGAGGCCGGGAGCAAGAAAGTGAACTGTGGCGGGACCTGCTGTACCTTCCATGGTGCTTGGAGATACGATCCACAGGCTAGTTCGTTCGATCCCTGTTTTGCCTGCACGGCAGATTCCTGCCTCACCCTGTCTCTGAGACCGCCGGCTCAGCACACTCGCTTGCCAGGGCAGCCCATTCGCTAGACAGCGACTCCACATAATCTGCGCAGTCTTGAAGGGCGTCCTCCTCGGCCTCCTGCAGTTGCTCACCGGAGCTGCCCTCGCCGTACCCAATAGCAAATGCGTTCAGGTCGTACGCCGTGAGCAGCGGTTGCGTGCCGTCGAACAGCCCGTGGGACACCTGCGCCGGTGACGACGCAGCAGCGACGTGCCTTGTAGTGAGGCTGCATGTTGCAAACCGAGTCACGCCCACCTCCACGGCCTTGTTAAGGAGTCTTGGGGCATTCTGGGAGGAGCACAGCGCCAGCGTTACCGACGCCGTGGGCACGCCGCAGGACAGGGCCGTTTTCGCCACCGTCTCTAGCCATCGCGGAGTGAGGCCTGCGACGCCCTCCTCTAAAACAAGTTGCGAGCAGCCGCCCTCCTCGCGCATCAGGGCGGCGGCGTGCTCAGATACACGAATTGGTGGTACGTAGGGCCCCTCGTAGCGGCAGGTGAGACTGGATCGCATCCACGCACGCCACTGGACACGGCGGGCAGTAGGGTCGTCGCTTAGATCGGCCTGTGCGTTCACAGCCGCGACGGCATTCGTCAGGGCAGGCACGGCCTCGCTGTAAAAACGGTCCTCCGTCGTCCCAAAGAACATCTTGGCCGCCAGACCACCCGCCGGGACGGGCACGCAGAGATTCGTGTAGGATGGATAGTCTGTCAGGAACGTGCTGACATGGCGGTGGTCGAGCAAGACGACCACGCGCCGGTCTTGAAGCAGCGCGTCCCAATCTGCGGCAACGTTTTTGGTGGAGTTATTTCCTTGCTGATGTTGCTGCAACTTCGCCCACTCGACGCGACGCACCAGTGACACGGGCACCAGCACCTCCGACGCTCCACCCAGCAGCACGGCACCAGCGGCGGAATCGACGGCGAAGTTGGCCATTTGAGGTGGCAACGTCAGCTTCCTCTGCGCAGTGCTGCCGTTGCGGCCCTGTGCGCTGTGACGCCGTTGCATGAACGCGAGAGCCGCGCATGGGGCACACTCCATCCCGGAGAAGTGCTGAACCGGCGCTGAGGAGGTCAGAAGAGCCCGACTCATTTTCGCTCGTGTCGCTAACGGAAGCCACTTGAGACATGCCGTTGTCAAGATAAAAGGATATATATATGTATATATATATATATATATATAATAAGTACGCGAGGCGGTGGTAAACGTGTGGTGTGGAGAAGGTTTGTCGGGTTGGTAATGTGTGGTGCAGGAATAATGGAAGTACCGTCAACATTATGGGCAAAATCATCCGACTGTAAATGGGAAAGCGACAGATAATATAACGAGCGGCAAGTCGGACACGCCCACGAATGCTCAATCATGGGAGCTTCGTTTAGCTTCCGTATGCCCCATTACCATTACACTTCCTATAGAGCAAGGATAATGAAGCACACTCTTTGAACTCTATCACT
Source organism: Herpetomonas muscarum (assembly GCA_000482205.1). Taxonomy (NCBI): domain Eukaryota; phylum Euglenozoa; class Kinetoplastea; order Trypanosomatida; family Trypanosomatidae; genus Herpetomonas; species Herpetomonas muscarum. Next base: position 8,352 of record AUXJ01000782.1, read on the forward strand.
CTCGCGCCTCCTTTTTTTCTTTTGGTTGATGGGCTTCTGACGCTTTATTGTCGTTGTGTAAATTGGGAGTCTCAGGTTTCGTATGGTGTGAAGGGTAATAGGGAAGGAGGAAAGAGGGGGTGGGGCGGGGTGGGAGGGCGGTCTGCTTTACAGCGCCACCGAAAGAGAACAAAAGGGAAACCAGCAGTTGCTGACGCAGGATGCACAGCAAGAATGGAAGGCTGAATCTGATGGTGTCACGCACTCCCAGCTGCATAACAGCGCGAGTCAGGATATTTGATGGAAGCGCTGGGGAGTCAGTCCGTGTGGAGCTTCAGCTCTGTGACGGCGACAGTGAAGATGGGCTGATTCCAGCAGCACCAGATGAAGGACGCCACGACAGGGATGGCCACCTCGTGGACAGCTTGGAACAGTCGCACCGCGGGCTCCTCCGTCTTGATGGTCGTCAGGAGCGCAGCAACAAAGACGAACAGAGGAAGGGCCATCACATACTTGAGCGCGTGTCCCTCTCGCGCCATGTCCATCACTGGCGACGCGCACCAAAGCGCCAGTAACGGCCCGCCCACTCGCATGATGCTGCAGACCCAGTACAACACGATTGGCAGCCCGCACTCCCAGCGGTTACTAATATCGGAGATCCCACACGCCAACCACAACATCCACAACTGCGCTACCGCCGCCATGACAGAGAGCATCGCCGTCCCAACGCCGCAGAGGGCGGTGAAGTGGTGCGCGGCGGATCCTACCAAGAAGCACAGCCACCCCGCAGCGACAGCGCCGAGTCCGCTGGGGAAGAATAGCCGGGGTCCGATACGCAGGATAAAGCTGACGAGATTCTCTCCGCGAAACCGCGCCGACGTCAGCACACGCTTCTCCGTAACGGGGAAGTCGAGACGCATCATGTCGGCCAGACTCTCCTTGCCCTGGTAGGTGGCGCACAGCACTACAAGGTAGAGCACGCACAACAGGAGGGGACGTCGCAGCCACCGACGCAAAACGCCGTCCCTCGCCAGTTCCGCCGCCATCTCCGCCCGCTCCCTCTCTGCGGCCGCGAGCTCCTCACGAGCACGCAGCGTTTCGCGCTCATTCTCCTCGTCCTCTGGTGCCAACCCGCGCACCCACCGCACCCCGCGAGGCTTATTCGAGTGAATCGAGCCAAGATAGTCGCTCGTGTCAAGCACGACGGAGACGCCGCCGCCGCCATTTGCGTCCGCACCGATGGGCCTTTGACTCTCTTCCGCGCTCATCATTAGCAACAACAACAACAATGACGGCTAAATAGGGATTTACGCCAATCTAGTATTTTATACCAGGCACGTGTTCACTGAAACACGCACGCACACACCGCAAAAGGGGGGGGGGTCACGGGGTAACAACAAATACGGTGTGTCCTTGTAGGTAACTCCTCTCGCAGGTATTCGACGAAGAGAATATGTTAGCAATAAATAGGGATGGATGCAGTAGATGTATATAAATGCACGATATGCACACTCACACGCGTACACAAACACCCACGCAAGATGGTGGGAAGATGTGTTCCGATTGTGTGATAATCTTAGCCTAGTCACTAAAACGTGAGAACGAATCCTTTTTCTTCTATTTCTAAATGCAGGTGCTTGGGTATAGCAGAAGAGTTCGAAAGTGAGCTGACGTGACGGTGTGTATACGAGTTATCTAGCGCATTCTTCCCTCGTCGGTGCATCGGTGGGGATAGACTGCTTGCTTCGAAAAAAAAAAGAAGATGGTGCCTCTTCAGGAGCGGACTGCTTTACGTTCATTGTGATCCGTTTATTGCTTTAGTGGGTGTGTCCACGTGGGACTGCTCGTATCTGTGAGTGACAGGGATATGTTTGTATGGGCGATGACCCGGTAGTGCATAGTGGGGCGTAATACAGCTGACCCAGTGCGGTTGTGGAATCGTAAATGTTTCGGTGCAGGCGAACAGGCCAGACAGGCGCTACATGCACCGCTCCCCACAACGTTCTGCGCTCACCGCTTTATCCGTGATGAGACTCGCTACCTGTACGAGGTTGGATGGATTCACGTACCCATCGTCGAGGAGTACGTCCGCGTGGGCAAGCAATAACTCAGCAACACATACGGTGCCCGATTGCTGCAGCGCAGACAGGTCCCGTTGAAGGCACTCCAGCAGTCGCTCCAATGCGGGGAGGATGGTTCTTTGCATATCCAGCAGGAAACACCTGCGTCCGCGTGTAGACCCCACGGCAGACGTTGTGGGGGTTATAGCTAGCATTTTCTTGATGCGAATGCGCAGCTGACGAGCCTTCTTGAGCAGTCCCGCCACTGCGTCTGGGCCAAGGTGCGCAGCGTCGATAGAGAAGGACAAAACATCTTCTGGTAGCAAGACATCCTGCTCTGTCCACCAGTCTCCTTGGTGTCCCGCTACACGCCGTCGCGCGGTGATTCCATGGGCGATTGATGGCGTACGCAGAACCGAGATGTCCATCGAGGAGCCGTCCGGAAGATGGAGCTGTGAGTGACTCTCCACTTTGGAGATGTGCTTATCCGAAAGCTGGATCACAAGAGTGAGTGCGTCTCGCATCCTATCGACGCTTTCAGATCGATCTGGCGCAGAACTCATTTCGCTACTGTGCGATACAATTGTCCCTCCGTCACGCAGAGGGCTCACAGCGACAGGGTCCGCCCTTCGGATGGAGTGAACTGCCTCCTCACGAATAGTTCTTGCCTTTGGTGTACCGCTGATGCCCTCTGATGGTTCGTTAAGGACCGTTTCCATCACATCCACCACCTCCAGCCACACCTCCTCTGGTGCTGCGGACCACGGCGCCTGGTTGTACCACTTGCTGATGTGCGGCTCAGAGAAGGCTACGGACATGGCTAGAGACCACGGCTCTCGAAGGGCTGGGCGGGACAGCAGGCAATCTATGACCATGCCCCGAAAGGTATCGTTAGTCGCCACCATCACACCTGTGGCCAATGCGACATGGACAGTTGCAGGAGAGAGCTCACCCGCCGTCTCACCGTTGTGGGCGACAATGCCAATCATCGCATCCGCACGTCGTGTCTCCGGGGTGAAGAAAAACGACGGCGAGACACCTGCGGCCGCCGTTGCGATACACCGCGCGCAGCGGATACGCATCTGCCGCTGTGGACTTGCCTTGACTACCGCGGCATCCTCCGCCCATATAGCAGCAAGCAGCCTATCAACGTGGTCCCCCTCCCACATGCAGAGAAAGAAGGTGTCTTCACCACGGAGCTGCGCCTCATCGGCGGAGAGTCGCCATAGCGTTTCTGCTGCGTCGGCTTCGGCGGCAGAGACTCTGCGGTCCGTCAACTTGGCCGCGGCCGTCTGGAGAAAGTTGTTCGATAATTGGGGGGCCGCAGTGAGGCACTGCACAGCATTCCCTCTCACTGGTAATCCAACGTCATGCGCGGGCGGGTGCCTCCCGCCGCGATGGTCATCAGACGCCATAGACGTTGTGTTGAGGAGGGCCTGTAGGTAGAATGCCGCCGTTAGGCGTAGATCCGCCTCGCTGTCCCCCTTCCACACCTCCATCACAGCCGCGACAATGGAAAGCGGGGCAACGCTGGCAGCCCCACGATGCAGCCTGTTTTGCGCCTTGTTGCACGTATTGTTGCATAGCCCACCGTCTCCCGACGGCGCTCCAAGAAGGGACAGAGCGACACGTAGGCAAACACGCCGCACCTCGGGGGAGGGGTCCGCTACCAGCGCACGGAGAAACGGATCGGCGTCGGCCTCGAAGGCGCCATTCCTGCTGCTCCAGAGTCCATTACTCTGTGGCCACAGCACTGTCGCTGCGGATTCGAGCTCCTCCATCATGAACAAGACCAATTCTGCCGCTAAGAGACGCGTCGTGGTTGGTGCTTCCGGTGGCCACAACAACCCACGCAGGGTCGACACCACATCGGAGGTGAGTGCGCTGTTGAGGCAGAGTGTGGAGAGCGTCCCCATCTCGTCGCTGACAGCTTTGTAAGTCACGCAGCGGAGGGTGCGAAGGAGCTGCTCAACGATCCGGTCGGGTGCCCTCGCGTAGTCCTGCGCGAGGCATGTCGTTATTTGAGCCATAACATCGTCCCGTAGCAACCGTTGCGCCACAAGTAGGTCTTTATATTCCTCCGCCTCGCTGTCATCTACAGTTGAAATGAGCACATCTAACAGGTCTATGAGTCGTGATTGCCATACCATGTCCGGCGTGGGAGGGGTGCTGTCCCCGCGGAGATAACTGCAGCATTCCTTGATGGCGTCGACGGCCTTTTCAAGCGACGCCTCAAAGGTTGCCATATCCCGGAGTTCGAGTGACACAGGGCCGTCTATGCGGGGGGAGGGGAGGAATAATAAAGAGAGGTGAACAAAGCCGTTGATTAGGATTACAACGCACAGGGTAGCAAATTTGGCTCCGTGGCAGGGACACCACGTCGATGCAAAATAGGGGGGGGATACCATTCATTTGTTGCATTTTCGTCTCCAGAGAGCGATAGAGTCCATCCACTGCAGCCCACGGGCTTGGGTGCGCCCACTGGAACGAGGACTGCTGAGGCTTACCGCAAATCATTATTTATAGGGGTGAGGGTTAGTTCGCTTGAACATGATGTTGGTGTTAATCGTGTGGGTATTCATGACTTAGGGGATATTATGCGTCGTGCGTCTCGTTTTATATATATGTGCGCTTATGCGCCTGTCTGCTGCAAATAAACATTTGTAAAGGGCCGATCAAAACCGGCGTCCTCGGCCCCGACCACCGCGGAAGCCGCCGCCACGGCCTCGCATACCGCCGCCTCTGCCACCGCCGCGGCCCGCGCCAAAGGGCCTCGGGCGCTTCATGCCATTGGCGCCTTCCTCCGGAAGCGGCCCCTCACCGGGGAGGTTGTCGCCGTGTCGGTAGCTGCAGCGGCACCCCATTGGACAAGTGCCACTCTTCTCGAACGAACGGCACTGTGGCCACTCCTCCAGGGTGCAGTGCCAGTAGGGGCAGTACTCTCCGGCGACGCACCTGTTCATGAGGTGGCGGCGGCACGGGACCTTGCCGAGTCGCTCCAGCTCCTCCGGCTCCAGGTCGCCCTTGAGCCGCACTCCCGGGTGCTTGCGCCGCAGCAGCTCCTCGGGTGTGCGCTCCTTTGCGCGGAAGCTGGCGCGGATCGCCTCCTTGTCTGCATCCGTGACGAGGGGAAAGCTGCTGAGGTCGTCGTCGTGGACAACATCGAAGACGGGGAACTCGTTGACGAAGAAAACGAGGCGCATGTTTTCGTTGAGCGTCTTTTGGGGGTCGAGGAGGAAGTAGCGGGCCTCGGTGCCGAGCCGCTCGGCCTTGGCCAGGATGGACCAGCCCCCCTCCACGCTGAGGAACTGCGCGACTAGCGCCTCGTTGCGCACCTCTTCTGGAGTGAGCGGCACAACTTCCGGTGCGGCAGGTGCGGGGGACGGCACCACATCGTTTGACGGCGTCGGCTCGTCGTGCACAGGTGGCGCAAGCGTAGCTGCATCGCCGCCAACGGCGACTAGCTGCCTGCCCTCGCAGGCCATCCCGGTTACAGCGGCGCCATCGCGGCCCTGATCGGAAGTGCTCGACACGGGAGAGCCGTCATCGTTGTCGCTGTCGCCTTCGCTGACCGAATGCTCACCACCGCTGGACGCCACGTCAAGGTCTGCGCCCTCTTCTGCCTCTTCATGTTGCGGCACGCTTGCGCCGTCCTCGTTCTCGTCGCTGCCGTCCCCCTCCTCCTCCGAGGCCTTCCAATCGTCGCCACCCTCGTCATTGCCACTGCCATCGGAGCTGCCGTCGTCACTGTGCGCGGTGCCTTCGTTGTTGTTGTCATCGTGCCCGACATCCTCGCCGCCGTCGGGTGACTTCTCATCCCCTACTGCAGGCTCGTCATGTACTCCCTTTGCCTGGCCCTGCGTCGCGTCGCTGACGAGGCCGAGGTACCGCGAGGCGTGGTTGTAGCCCTGGATGATCTGGAAGCGCGGCAGCCCGGGGTTCGTCGCCCAACAGTGACGGACAATGTCGCCGAGATGGTAGCGCTCGCTGCCCCAGTTGGTGGAGACGCGGAAGTCCTCGTCGCCTCCCGTGCGGTGGAACACAAATTCGCAGCGCCAGAAAATGGTGTTGGTAGCGCGGTCGTAACGGCTGGTGTTGGCTTCGCGCTTGGCCATGCCCTCGGACATGAGCTGGCACACCACACCGCGCCTCCGCGCCGCCTCGCGCAGCGCCCGGAGTGCAGGGGGCAGCGCATTAAAGTTGATGCGCCGCACATATGGCAGCTGTCGGTCCGCGTTACTCACGGCGCGGCGGCAGTTTTCGAGAAAGTGAAAGTCGCGCTGCAGATGAACATCGGTGAAGTCTGCGAGTGGGATCTTCGCCGCCACGTCGCGCTGCCCGCTGCAGCCGTGATCAGCCTTGTGCACACGAACGCACGTGATGCTGCAAGTGCGGCGCTCGCACCCTGGGCAGGTGTATATCGCGGGAGACGCACACACGCAGCAGAGCTTCTCCTTTGGTTTAGCCTCCTTCTGCACTAGCGACGCAGAGGATTCCTCGCCCGAGGCGCCCGTGCTTTCCTGCTTCGCTGGAGCTGTGCCGAGCTTGAGATCCCCGACAAGGGCACGGCTAACGAGCGACGCGATTTCTGTTTCGGGCGAACGTGTCCGGTAGCGGCTGTGCATCTCACCGTCGTCAGCGGAAATGTCCGAGGCGGCATCCGCCTCATCGTCCCTTCGCTCCTCCTCCGCTCGGCTCTGCACGCGGCTGTTGTGGTGCGACACACCGCGGCCACGATTTTGCGACCTGTCCATCGACAACACACTATTTTAGAAGGAGGGACGGGAAACTAGAATGGATAGTGTGACTAGTGCGCCCAGCGAGAGGAAATTGTGAATACAGGCGTCGGCGTTCCCGAGCAATATATTTGTCCGAGTGTCGCGAAGAGAAACCAAAGGAATGCAAAGTATATAGGTGTACGTGGAACAGGCTGATGCAGTTAGATCGACACGAACTGAGGACATGAATGTCAGTGTGCGCACCCGCAGGATTCGCATAAAAATAGGCCCCCCACCTCTCTCCGGTTCACAGAGTTGTAGGTAGAGGACCCAACGGGGGAGTTGAGGGGGGGGGGGAGGGAGGAGCAGCCATGAAAGCAAAGACTGATGGCACGAAGAAAGACGGCGGTGTCGGACGGGTTATATGTTCGTTAAACACTTTCTGCTCTTTTGTTGATATGGTTTTTTTTATTGATTGTGACCAATGGATCATTTCCATGGTGTGATGCTTCTTTTACATGATATTCACGTTACTGGCTGACAGTGTGGAAAGACAGTGTGGTGCGGAAGAGGGGAGTAAATTGTCAAAACAGGAGGCAAGGCGACGATATTCTAAATCTGCAGGATCGTCGCCGCAGCGATTAGCTGGCTAGGGTTATGGCCAAAGGTGGTGACTGGAGCTAGCGCCTCGCTCTGCCTCTTCTCATTCGTGTCGGTGTCGGCGCGATACTTGTGGTACATGTAGCCGATCGCCAGGTCCATCGTATCGTCGCAGATCTCGGGCACGTCGACCAGTGGGTAGAGGCGCACGTCCTTGCAGACATCCGCGTGCATAAAGCTGGCAAATGCCGGCACCCACGACGGACTCGGTGTGGATGCCGGTGTCGCACGAGAGCCGTTCGCGCTTCCAGGGGCTCCAGCGATGGTACCCCTGTGGTGCGCGTTACTGCTGCTCACACGCGGGGCGTCCTGCCGACTGGGTACATCGAGGGGTGCCGCCGCATGGGCGGCAATGCGCTCGCGGTATATCGTGAACAGCATCGGCAGCGGAACATGCACAATTACCTCCTCCTCGGGGCCACAACATGACCCTCCACCCGCCGCCGCCGCTCCCTGCTCTGTGCCCTTGCCACCACGCACACCGTAGAAGGCGACTGACAGCGTCTCCGGCTCCGTGCGGGGGCTGAACAGCTCCTCCGTCGCCGCTGCAACCTCCCTGTCGCTGGTGTACTGCAGGACGGCCTCCTCCATCGACTCGAGGAACCGCCGGCAGCGTCGGCTCACCAGCGCGCAGTTGCGGTCAATGAGATGCACGCGACCACCACCAGACCGGATGGCCATCATGTACATCGGGTCGATGTGCATCTTAGGAGGCACGAACGACTCCGACTGCTGCTGCTGACGCTTGGCTTTCGACATTGTTGATGTAGGGACGTGAACGGAAAGAGAAGTGTATGGGGAGTGATTGTATCCTTGTAATGCACAGGAAAGGCTGTATCCAGGTGTATTAAGGACCGGGATACGGTGACTCCTTCAATAGTTCCTGTTGCTCTGACCGTGCGCCCTTCGACAAAAAGAAAAAGAGGCAGCTATCTTCTGCTCTCACTGTTACACACGTATCAAAGGTGGGAGATAATAAGGGAAAGTGATGTTGGGAAAGAGGTGTTTTTTTCTTCGGCATGAACGGCGCTGGAGTGGCAGCGTATCACACCGGGATAGAGAAAGCTCTGTGGAACATGCTAACAGAGACTGCCTTTATCTCTCTCCCTATGTTTGTTTTCCTCGAGTTGTGCCTTTTTTGCTGTTCATGTGCCGCAGTGGCGACGCACATATAAAGAAACCAACTCAAAATGGACTACCCCCACCTCGGATCGAAAATCACGTAGGGCACCTTTCATAAAGTGATCAGAGCTTCCTTGCACTTGTTCATTCTTTGTTGCTTTGTGTTGTGTGTAGTGGGGCACGACGGATGTCGCTCGCACCCTCTGGTTTTACATCATGGCAAAATGGCGGCTCACCAAAAAAAAAGTGTCTGTACAGGGTAGCTAGCACTCCAGCATACTCGCGAGCCGCATCACCTCAATAGCAGACTCGGGCGGCACCACGAAGGGCGGCCGCGGGTCGTGCGGGAGGCGATCGTAGCGGTACTTGTAGTGCAGGTAGGCGAGGATGATCTCCAGCGTCGCGCCGCTCGTCGTCGGGAAGAAGAGTGCCGCAGTGTCGTCAATGTGCAGCGTCTCCGTGAGCACCAGCGGTGGCGCGTTCGACCGGTGCGTGTGAACCGTCGCGGGGGAGAGAAGGGGCGCGTCGCCGTCCGTCGCTGCCGAGAAGGGGAGCGAGGTCGTGCGCTCCCTGCCAAGGATCGGCGGCGTAGACCCCTTCACCGGCGACACAATTGTCACCTCCGACGAGGGTCGCATGTCTGCGCTGACAGCTTCCATGTCCACGTCACCATGAGTATCCTCCTCCGCGTAGGCGCTGTCGCGATACTCGCTGTCGCCGTCGCCGTTGTAGGCCGACCCCGGCGCGCCCTCGCGGGCAAAGGAGAGAACCAGCTCCGCGCGTGAAATGTCCTGCCGCTTACCAAACGCGCGGCGTAGCAGCGGGGCCACCCGCAGGCAGTCCCCGTGCACGAAAAACTCACGGTCGTCGCAGGAGCGGACGGCGACGTACTCGGCGGGATTGAAGCTCACCGTGTCCGTGTGCGGAGGCGGCGGCGGCGACTTCCGCATCGGGTTAAAGGGTAGACCGCTACTCATTGCGACGGAAATACCAGACGGCCTATTACTGTAATTTTCTTCCCGCAAATCGGATGCTTCTGCGCAAGAACGCCGCGCTCTTTTTGGTATCACGCAATGACAGAAGCGTCAGTTGTAGCTTGGCTTCCTCCTCCGTTCCGTTGGCTGCGGTTAGGGATGACTAGCTACAAGACCCACTGCAGGTCGCGAATACTACACTAAAAAATAAAGTGTGTCCATGCGCACAAGTGGATGCGTGTTGTTATTTGGGGAGAAGGTGGAGCGAAATGCTTGTGTGAATGGAAGCAGTGGACATCATTGCCAATGCATCGGAGGGATACAGACCTGCCGCATCCGACCATGCCGCTGCGTTACATTTAAAGGAAAAAACAGGCGTTCTTCCTCCTTCACGATGTACATGACGCCAACACCACAGTGAATCAAACTCACGCGGTTAACACAAATGATATCCATCAATTTATTGATAATAGGGAGGTAAGGGATGGCATGTGTGCGGATAAGGCCCAGCTTACACACATGCACAGGGTACAACACCAACCGCTCCGTCGTACCGTAGCCCATATGGTCTGTAAAGAGACTCACACACACACGCACATGAATAAGAGAGAGAAAGCGAGCAATTGGTGGTGTGGTATAGATTTAACAAAAAATACAAATATGCATGCATATACACACGTAAGGGGGGGGGGGGCTCGTGAGGGTATTCTGTACGACGTCTTACAGGAAGAGGAGACGGTTTATGCTATTCGGAACGGCACTGCAGTGGATGTTGGGTTCAAAGATCACTTTAGCTGGTTTTCATCGCCAAAGGGCAGATTAAAGAATACCTTCCCCTTCCCAGATGTGCCACGATTGGGTGAATGTGCAGCCGAAAAGGAAACATTAAAGAGCTTGTATTCTCTTTCCTCTTCGTCGATAGACGTGTGGCGTGGGTCGGGAAGTCTTGCCTGCTTTGGGGGCATCTCAAGGAAGCGGACTCTGCTCGGCACGACCCGCCCTCTCAAGGTGGTGGGACTCGAGCATCCACGCCGGATGGTAAGAGCCGTCCTCCTTCCGCAGAAGCGTGTTCGGCGACGTCACGCTGGAGTCCCCCAGAGAGGTGTAGCCGTTCTCGTACAGGCAGCAGTAGGGGATGCGGTTGCTCTTGATGTAGTCCCACACGTCCTTGAATGTCCACGAGAGAATGGGGCACACGCGCACCATCGGTGCCCACCCCGCTGTTGTCATCTTCCACGGCGTCTCCTGGTACTTGCCACTCGGGTCGTCCTTGCGGGTGCCCATGAAGGCAGCCGCGAAGTGAAACTCCTCCCACGCCCGCCACAGTCCCTCACGCATGCCATCTGGGGACGGCACCTCGTGCAGCACCGCACCCGGCAACCGCGTCGCGAAGTAGCTCTGCCGAAACTGCGCCAGCTCCACAAATTCACTGCCCTTCTCCACCAACACAAGAATGCAGCATCGCCGCACCCACGCCTCGCCCATCTGCCGAATAAGCAGCTCCAGGATCACAACAGCGTCCTTGCCGCCGTTGAACGTGATGGCGATACTCTCCGGAGGGAAAGCCTCCGCCGTTTGTGCAACCACCAACGCCGCCCTCTCCAGCGGCGCCCGGTTAGCCACGTCCTCCGTCAATGTTGAAGACAGCTTCGTCGCGATAGAGGTCAGCTCATCTTCCGCGTACGCGCGCGCTTCGCTGTTGGTCAAAGATGGCGTGTCTGCCATTTGTCTTCTACTGCTCTAGAGCAAAGCTCCTATAATCAAAAATTAGAAGAGGGCGGAAGGGAGGGGATAAGTTGTTGTCATTTTTTTCAAAAAAGGCGGTAAACCAGCGAGTAAGGAATGAGTGACCTGGCCGTCGTACTGGTGTTCACCTCTTCGAAACCTGATGGAGAAAACGTAGTCGACCAAAGAGAGCGCTGACGTCACAAAAAACACATTCCAATTCGTGAATGTGTGCATATTTTCCTATGAGTATAGAAGAAGCCCACGGCTTTGTACGTGAATATAAGCATATCATCCCCTGTTACTTTGCTTTCTACTCGGTCTACTACTCCCGCGTCAGGGAAAGGCGCAATGGGGAGAGAAAGGCATACACGAACAGTGGACAGTGAGGAGCGGTGTCCGTGGTGTCCTTTTAATGGAGGTGAAAAGGGGGGAGTGAAATGATAAGATGGGGAAAAAAATGTAAGATCTACTGACTCTGGCTGCCGCTTTAATAGAGCTG
>AUXJ01000783.1:0-19667 GCA_000482205.1 Herpetomonas muscarum
TGTCTTCTTTTCGCTTGCGGTTTATTCACACTTCGGTGTGCGACAAAGATACAAATAAAAAACCCGTGAATATGGTACCAACGAAAGACGCGAATCTCGGGAATCTGCGGGCATTGGCTTCTTGCCTAATCGGTGCTTTATACCATTGTGGTCAGGCAGCGTTCATCTACGCCTTTATTAACTCCACTATAATCGCCCCCTTTGCTGCTCCCTTCGAGGCATGTCATGTTTGGGGGGGGGGGGGGATTGTACTCACGTTATATCTGTTTTACCCATTCATCTTACTCTTCATTTGACTCTGTTAACTTTACTCGAAAAAAAATATGTATGTTGATCTCAGAGATCGCGTTGGTACTAATTCCCGTTGTCCTTGGCAGCGTGCAACACCGCGAGTTCATTGTTGTGAGCACTCTGTTAGGGGAGAGCTTCGTCGTAATTTTCGGGAACTGTTGAAAATTTCCCAGTAGTCATGCCGCCAAAGGTTCCCTCGATGGCACTTTGGCGGCGCGGATGTGGCTTTACTGGCCTCCCATTCCAAGTAGTGGCGGGCAGCAATGCCACTGAGTATCGGCCCCTATCTGCTCAGGGTAAGCACACAACAATGCGCGCCACACTGGGGTCCTTTTCAGCTGCCATGGCGTCGCCCTCGCGTGCATTTAGCTCCTCCACAGCCGTACTGCTGCAGCAGCGGTATGGTGGCGTGTCGAAGATGGGGGGCGGCGGTGGGGGTGGGAGGGGGCAGCAGCAGCATCACTACCGGCCCTTCACTGCCGAGGATGAAGCTCAGTTGACCTCCGTACTGACCACGAAGCCCCGGCACGTTGCGCGGCACATCCGTCAGGCGATGCTGAGCTCCAGGCGGCGCACAGCGCAGTTCCGTAACTCGGTGACCTACTTGATGATTCTACTGCAGTCGCAGCTGCAAAAGAAGGAAATTGCGCCGCAGGTCGCGACGGATATTCTCGAGAGCATCATGCGGGAGTGTGTGGAACTTCGCCAGGGCGATATGGCTCATCTACTCTTCCGCGCCGCCATTCGCTTCCGCAAGTATGGCATCCAAGTCACCTATCCCTTCGTTCGTCACCTCTTCGACTCTTACCGCCTCGACAACGCGCGAGAATTGATGAAGAACATGGCAGATGAACTGCGCAATGACCCGCAGCTGCGCTTCATCGCCGTCCTCGCGTATCTACTTAGCCGTGAGCACATGACGGCGATGTCGCTGCTGCAGGAAATCCCCGCCGAATCGCTGCAGACAGCTGACTACTCCGCCCTCTTCGACTGCCTCGGCTTCACAGCTGCTTATGCAGATATCGCACAGATGATGAAGGAACTGCTGGCCAAGGAGGACGAGCTGCGGCAGCGGGGCGTGCAGCTGGACAAGGTCCTCTCCAGCGCCATCGTCTCCCTCCGCGGTGATGGAAAGCGCATGGCGGAGATGACGGAGCTGGCGAAGCACCGCCGCGCGAAACTTAGCGACGCAGCTATGGCCGTACTTCTACGCAGCGCATTGAATAATCCGCGGCGGGTCACCTCTCCCGCGGACGCGTACGAAGTGGAAAAGGAACTGCGGGAGGCACTGGACATCTCCTCTCTGGGGATCTCCGCTGAAACAGCGCTCATCGCCAAGTGCAGCGAGCTGATGGCCCGGGGCCATGACCAGGGCGACAGCATGATGTTGGCCAAGGTGCAGCATCTCGGGACTGTCATTGACGCCGCGATCGACAATGACCAAGTGGAGGACCTCGAGCCCATGTACGCGCTGGCCCTCATCAAGGGCTATGGCGTGCTCGGCCGCTTTGACGACATGCGCAAATACTTTGACCGTATGCGGGAGGCTGGCATCGTGCGCGACCACCGGCTCTATGACGAGATGCTCAAGTGGTATGCCTACGCGTACAATGTAAAGGAAGTCATCGCACTCAAGGAGGAGATGTCTCAGCAGCGCGTTTTCCACACAGCTTACACGTATCACAATCTGTTCCGCGTACTTGACAAGTACTACCCCCGCATGGTGGAGCGCTATCTGGCGGAAATGCGCGGCAAGGGCATGCCGATTGAGGGCTTCATGTACCCGACGCTCATTCGAGTGTTTGCCGAGCTCCAGGACGCCAACGCCATTGAGCAGCTCTACCGAGAGGTGCAGTCGAAAGTCTCCCAGGGTAACACAAGCGCGATGACACCGGGATTGATTGTTCAGATGCTTCGATGGCACCGAGGGGATACGAAGGCATTCCAAGGTGTGTTCAGGATGCCGAGGCGCACGGCTTCCTTTCGAATGAGAGCGTGCAGGCTGAGATTGTGCATATGCTGTCTGACCAGGGTCGGCGTAGCGAGTTGGAGCGGTTCCTCGAGCGCATCCCCCAGAAATCGGCCAACCTGTATCGGGAGCTCCTCCGTGACGCCAGCAGGCGACGGGACAGGGTGGGGTTTGACAGCTTGATGAATGAAATACGCACGGGTGGCGTCCGTGTCGATGAACGGCTTTTTAGCGTCGTCGTTCTGGGACTGAGCTCTTTCCACGACGAGGAGGCAGTGAAGGAGTTTATTGCGCAGGGTGCGGTGGACGAGGCAGTAACCAGGTCCCCCTTCTTCTTTGCAGACAGTGCGACGGCGTACACAAGGATTGGCGATCATGGCGCTGCCGAACGCTGCTGGGAAGATCTGCTGTCGTCGACGGTCGCCATCACGATGCCGGTGTACAACCGCTTTTTGGAGCTGTTCATGTCGCAGAACAACATGGCACGTGTGCAGGAGGTGCTGGACACCATGATGCAGCGCGTGCCGCCGAATCCCGTAACGGCGACGACGGTGGTAGATATGCTCGGAAAGATGGGCCGTCTCACGGACATGGAGGCGGTGCTCGCCGAGATGGGCAAGTCCACCAATGCGGCCCCGACGCTGGTCACCTTTCACCAAGCCATGAACGCCTACGCAAAGTGCGGTGACGTCGCAAAGATGGAGGACATGCGCGAGCGGCTCAAGGCGGCGGGCTTCGCGGAAAATCATGTCACATATAACATTCTCTTTGAGGGCTACGGTCGAGCAAAGCGCTTTGAACACCTCCAAGAGTTGCTGGAGGAGCGCAAACAGAAAGACATCCCGATGGAGGAGTATGGTTATGTGGTCCTGCTAAACTATTACTCCCGTGCCAGGTTGGGGGCGGAGGCGGAGGCCCTTGTCGAGGACATGGTCAACAACGGTGTCGATTTTTCGAGTCGCATGCTTGCCACCGTGGCTAATGCCTTTAGCATCATTGGCAATACGCCACAGATGGAGCACTTCATCGCGTTGCTGCTCGCCCACCCCGACTGTGCACTGCGAGATGTCGAGTCGGTCTACCTAATCTACGCTCGGATGCGTGATCCCGTCAAGCTGCAGGAGCTGCTGGACAACCAGGCGCTGCCAAGAAGTGAATTCATCTTCAACATCTGCGTCGGCGCGTTTGCCAGGGCAGGCGAGCACAACAAGGTGGCCCACCTACTTCTTCAGATGGAGGAGCTGGGTTACACACTCAGCCGCAACACCAGTGTCACGTTGAGCTCGCTACTCCTCAAGGCAGGTAAGGTGGAGTTGGCGCAAACAGTGCTGCGGTGGAAGGGCACCCCTCAGTCGACCGGGAGCGCTTCGTCAGCCGCTACCGCAGACGAGGCTGACGAGGACGCTGACGGTCTCGATGCCGCAGTTTTACCCTCGGCGGATGGTGCTGTGCAGGAGCAGCTGCAGCAGGAGGTGGCAAAGCTTCAGGAGATGGATGAGAAGAGCACCGTTTAAAACGGGCCTACTCCGTCTCCGTCGGGCACTTCCTTCCTTGGTTGCTTTTTGGATCGATAACACGTGACATGCCTCATCGGAACCCTGCTGCGCCGCCGGCGCGCGTGGGTAGGAGAGGAGAGCATGGCTCTACCAGGTTGATTTTGCACAGTCTACACTTTCCCTTTAGTTGGGATAAAGGAGGAGAAAGAGGCGTCACTGGCTCAAGAGCCCTGCAAGCCGTCCTGTTCAATTTGAAACTGCGGTCGGGTGTCTCGCTCACAGTGGTGGATACCCCTCGCAACAGAATACTAAATCTACAGAAGAGTAATATCTCAGACACAAAAGTAAGAGAAGAGCAACATTTCCGCTTAAGTCTACCCTGACACCTTGCGATGGTGCGTAGTGACTCAATTATCTCCACCTGACGCGCGTGGGGGCATTTTCTATACGCCAGTATCCTTGATCCGAGAGTCTAGGAAAGATCCCTTCCTTTAAATAAAAAAATGTATAATGAGAAGACAACATCTATCACCTGACATGCTGATGTGGTACACACCAAATGACAGGTCTCCTCCCACTGTAATTGTCAGTGTAAACAAAAACGCTTTGTTCCCCCAACATACGTCCCGTACAAACCTATGCACCAGCTAACTACAAGCACAAGAGCAGCAAAAAAAAGGGTGCCGTATCAGCAATATACTTTTCTACACTCTAGTACAGCAGACACTAGAACACCGGCATCATGGACCGAAAGTCTGACACAGCTCGTGCGCAGTCAAACGGCTACGAAGATGGAGACCCGCCGATTCCCACGGCGCAAGGAGCACCACCTCCCATCTCAAAACGAAAGGCGAAAAAGGCAGAGAAGCTGACAAAGAAAATAAAGGTGGTGCCTGGCAGCGTGGACGTCCGCGTCCAGCACACCAACGACGATAGCGTTGTTAGCAAGCGATCGGCTGTGTCAATGGGCTACGTCTCGGACGCATTCCTCCGCCACTTTGTGCAGAAGCCATCGCGACGTGCCCCACTGATCAATCGAGGTTACTATCTCCGCATGATTGTTATGACCGATTTCGTGACTCGCGCAATCAACCACCACGCTCGAATCAACCCGACGGATGTGCAGCAGGCATCCCCTAGTAACCACCCTATAAAACCGATTCAGGTGATCTCTCTTGGGGCCGGCTACGACACCTTTGCCTTTCGCACCTTGGCAGGAGACATGGTCAAGGATCCGGTTCCCCCGAAGCTCCCAGTTGGCGAATGCCAGGCAGTCATGGAGCCGCTCGAGCAGTCGGCCCGGGGCGGCTACAATTCTTTGACGTCGACTTTCCCGCAGTAATGCAAGCCAAGGCCGCCCTCATGGCAGCGGCACCAGAGGGGTCGTTCCCTCTGAAAGGCCTTTCTATTAGTCCACACGATGCTGACGTGCCAGTCCGTGCGGCGCAATACCACGCTCTTGGAGTGGACCTCCGGGAAGCCAAGGAGGTGCTCGTGAAGCGTCTGCAATCCACGGAGGCAGGCACGGGCTTCTCTACAGCGAACCCCACCATCGTGTACGCTGAGTGTGTGATGCAGTACATGCCAGCGGAGGCGGCAGCTGAACTCGTTGCGTTCATCGCCCAAACGTTCCCAAACGCCATTTTTGCAGCGTACGACCAGCTGCAGCCCCTTGACAACTTTGGCAGGGTCATGATCAGTTCTCTGAAGCAGAAGAACAGTCCCCTTCTCGCCATCGAGGCGGTGTCTGACGGGCCTACGATGGTTAGCCGCGCTCGGACTGCGGGGATGTCACAGGCCTTCTTCGCCGACTTTTACCGGCTCTCGCGTTTCCACATCTGCGCGGCGGAGCACCGTCGGCTGTGCTCGTTAGAGGCCTTTGATGAGTGGGAGGAGTGGGCAGAGATGTGTGAGCACTACGGCATCACCGTTGCATTCACCAATGAAGAGACATGCACCAGTGCACAGCAGCGAGGTGGGCAGTATGGGCTGTTTGGCAACCCGTCCTACCTTCCACAGTCGGACATTGAAAAACTCGGGGCACCGTCTCATCCATCTCGTCAAAACAGCTACACAGTCGAAACGAAGAAGGTTGTCCCCGCCGTCGCCCACGACGTGTGGCCGTCCAGCCGCTTTGGCTTTGAGGGCTGGGGCAATGGTGAGGTGTTCGCTGAGCCGCACCCCACAGACCCGCATGAGGTGATCATCGTCTCCTTCGGCGGCTTCTGTGTTTCAGGGAAGGTTAACCAACGCGTCTCCACCGTCTTTGCGCACGGCCTCCGCGACGGCGAGATGCATGTATCCACCGCCACCACCGGGGACGAACCTCCTGCACTCGTCTTCCACTCTGTCACGAGGCTCTCAGCTTTCAAGTATGTTGTCTTTGGAGGCCGCACGAATCCTGACAAGTGCTTTAATGATGCATACCTCCTGACTCTCGAGGTGCAGCCCACCGCCGGAGGTGCCGGGTCCCTTGTCTCCCGGTGGAGACGACTGATCAATTGTCCGCACACCGCAGCTGAGAGCGCACGCGGTTGTGAGTCCGGCGAGTCCTCTGCTTTGCCACTACCCCGCTTTCGTCACTCGGCGGTGGCGCTTGGGGAAAACAACTTCTTTGTGTTTGGTGGCTGCGGGGTCCACGCTGAAAGTGGCGAACCTGTCGTGTATAACGACGCGTGGATCGGGCACGTGAAGGAGGAGATGACCTCGGTGCGATGGGAGCCGTTCGTCTCTTCTACATCGCTGATGCTACCAGCCGTGTTTTCCGCGACGCTGACGCCCCTTGAAGATGGCCGGCTGCTCATGGTAGGCGGGCTTTCCGAGACAGGCAACTGTAACGAACACTCCTACGTCATTGATGTTAGTCGCGCGGAGTGTGTCCGGTACGACCTTTTGGCTCTTGGCCACGGAGGCACATCGTCACCAGCTGAGGGCCTGCCGCGCTTCTCTCA
Organism: Herpetomonas muscarum; assembly: GCA_000482205.1. Taxonomy (NCBI): domain Eukaryota; phylum Euglenozoa; class Kinetoplastea; order Trypanosomatida; family Trypanosomatidae; genus Herpetomonas; species Herpetomonas muscarum. The sequence continues at coordinate 6,708 of AUXJ01000783.1, forward strand.
CGCAGCTGCGCGGGTGGAGGTTAGTGGGAAGCCGTACGTTCTGGTACTGGGGGGCTGTGTGGCGAATGTGAAGGCTGCAGACATGCGTAGCAACGCCTACCTCATCGATGCGACTCTCGCGCACCCACCAATCGAGCTCACTCTCCCGGACGCTTGTCCTCCTTCCCTCGCGCGTCACTCCCTCGTCGAAGTGGCGAGGGGAGTCGTTGCTGTGGTGGGTGGCGGCTACACATGCTTCTCCTTCGGCACCTTCACGTCGCGGCCATTCTTTTTGACGCTTGGCGAGACCCCAGAGGTAAATTTGCCGTGGGTTACCTCAGAGAGTGATGCTGTGACAGCGCCTGCTGTCACCGGTGGGGAGGAAGGCAGCGCTGCTGCCAAGAGCACAGGTGGCGTTTGGTCGATTGATCGGAATCGCCTGCTCTCTCTCCCGCGGCGCCGTGTGGAAGAGCATCTTTTCAGCAAAGAGACGTTCCTCCACGCTGTGCAGTCGGCTACCGGGCCTGTTGTTTTTCGCGACGTCAACATGGGACCTTGTGTCGCTCGGTGGCAGGATCCAGAGTACCTGAAGCGCACTGAAGGTTCCTCGACGTTGTCGGTACACGTCGGCAATGCAAAAGGTGGACAGTCACTTGACTTTGTGCGGAAGAATTTCACGTTCCGGCACGTTAGCTTTGCGGATCTCGTTCAGCACGTCGAGGATGCCGCAGCGTACTACAAGCATCACGGTGAGGTCTCCAAGGAAGCCGAGACGTGGTATTTCCGCTCCGTGGCAACGAACATGAAAACAGAGCGTGCCAATCTTGCTGCCGACTTTCCTGCCATGGCGGCGGACTTTATCCTCCCTCCGGAGGCACACGATTACGTGATGCCGCGGTTGCACCAGTCGTGCTTGCGACTGAACGCGGCGCCGCTGCAGCTGTGGACGCACTACGACACCTTTGACAATATTCTTTGCCAGGTGGTGGGGCGCAAGCGTGTCGTGTTTTTTCCGCCAAGTGAGTACAACAACCTCTACATCCAGGGAAGCTCCTCCCCCGTGCTGAACATTGATAACCCCGACATTGTACTCTATCCTCGTTTTATTGACGCATGCAAGCGTGCAGTGGAGGTTGAGCTGCGTCCCGGCGACATCCTGTACTTCCCGGCCAATTGGTTTCACCACATCACGACGCTGACGGACGATCCCGACGACAGGTACAGTATCAGCGTGAATCTCTTCTTTGAACACTTTGCAACAGCTGTGTACGACAAGAAGGATCTCTACGGCAACAAGGATATCCCCGCTGTCGTGGAGCTCCGCGAGAGGATTGCCGAGCTGACAAGGGCGGCGGTTGCGCAGCAACGCCTACACGGCCATAGTGCTGGTGCCGAGACGCGTGACTCTGATTCGAGCCTTCCCGCCGCATATGCGCAGTTCGCTCTCCGTCAAGCTATCCAGGACATTCAAAAGCTGGCCGACGAGATGGCATTGTGATATCTCACTACAGTTTGATCCAAGCCCCCGGGAGCATTCCCCGTTCCTTGCGCGACAAAGCAGAAGAACACACGTTGAGTCCGATGAAGCGGGGCCTTTGTGTTTCTATGTTTGTTCCTGTTGGGGGAATCGATGCATTAAGGAACCCAAAAGAACATATAACAGTGGCCTGATACGCCCCCACGTAACATACAAGAGTAATGCCCGAAAGGCCTACACACCACGATTTAAGGAAAACCCAATGTCATTCAAAATAACTATCTTTCATGTAATGCACCAGCTTGCCATGACGCACCTCAGTGAACCGGCGCGCGAATTTCACCCTTTGACAGAAACGGGGTATCCTGCATGACATGCTTAGTATCACCTCTAACTGAGTACGGTTTCACTCCATCTGTGCGCAGATAAAGTTGCGAACACGGAGACACCAGCCGACAAGTTCAATAATATCACCCCAATCCTCTCCCCATACACGCGTGTCTGTGCTCAATGTAGGTGTCATTCTCTCTTGCCCAACTTTTTTTTTGCATCTAGCAACACGGAGAGAAGCGTACAGCAGTACCACTCGTAAAATAAAAACCACGTCACATCTGTGGAGCACCTCTGAAGTCCTTCGTGAGGAGAAATAGAGGCTCCCTTTCATCAGTACCTATTATATATATATCATTATTCCTATTCTCCCCCCATACGCCGACTTTGTTTTTGATTTACCATTTCCGACCGGATTTTTTACAAGTACCAATTGACACGCGCGTCATAAGCACAGAAGTAACGAGACGCGCAGGAACTTTGTCTACACGTTAGCTTAGCCATCTCTTTCCCCACCCCCTGACTTTTCTTTAATCGTAATTTCTCGATTTTGTGCACCAGTGTTGATTTTCGTCTACGGACCGTACACTAAAAGGACAAAAGAAAACGCTTGTAGTGGGCGCGTGGAAATTATTTTATTCACAGATAAATCCTGTGTTCCCTTTTTGTTTGTGTCTCTTTTGTCAGGTCTATTCACTGTTCAGATTGCGCTCCGAAAAAAGCATTCGCTGCAAGGTCCTACAGTGTACACAGGCTCTTTCCCCTCTGTGTTCTCTGTTCCTGTATCTCCAGTGTTTGGTGCCCTAAAGCTTAAAATACTATAGACGATTGCTACTCGCAGATTTTTTATTTTGATCAACTTCCTCAGGGGATTCGTGTTTTTCCTCTTTTACATTGCTTCTTTTCAACCTCCCTCGTTCTCCTCACAAAGACTATATATATATATATATCAAACCCATTCGGCATACGGGCTTATTTTTATTGCCATTTTGTTGTTGCTTTTCCGTGCCTTTTTTTATTTGGTTCTAGGTCCACGCGCGCTTCATACGCACACACCGCAAAGGCGAGGCCAATCCAACAGCACTGTGGATGGGTGGTGTTACTGGAAACCTCAGAAAACATCGCATTCGCTCGCCAGTATATATATTATATTGTTTCTCTAATCAAAATGCGGCGCACTCCATTTAAGGGTGTTAGCAGTAGCGGCAGCAACAGAGCTGTTGATACCCCAAGAGGCGTCGACAAAAGCGGCAGCCGCACCAGTCTCGGCAGCGAGGAGGCAACGGTCCTACGCGCTACCAGCGCTACACACCGCCTCTTTAGCGGTCACAACCGGCGGGGTGTCGAGGGGAACGCCAGCGCACAGAGCTCGACATGCTCACAAAAGGATGCAATTCCCGGGCAGACGGTTACTAAGCCGGCCTCTCCTACCATCGTTGCCGCATCCACGCCGCGCCCACTGTCACAAAGCAACGTGGCCGCGCCCTCGCGCCTGGTGGCGTCCCGCTCTCCTGGAGAGGTGAACGAATCCTTCTCGTCCAATGACTCGGGAAAGGCGGGGAACCGGGTCGAAGTGCGCGGGATTGAGATTTCCTATTCGTCGACGCTGCTCTTCTTGTGGGCGGTTATCCTCGCCTATATGTCCTACGCCAGCGGCTCTCCGCTGCAGGCTGCCACAATCATCGTCCTCTCCGCCGTGGCCGTGACGTCCGATCACGGTGAGAGTCGTCTCCTGTGGCCGCTTGTCTTTCTGTCGGAACGGTGTTTGGGTCATGTGCAGAATCTGCAGCACTCGCCCATTGAGTTCTACTCATCGACGGTGCTGTCGTACCTGACCCTGGTCGCTTGCAAGGCGGAGCGGCGGGGGAAGTCGGCGCGGGACAAGAATGTGGTGCTTGAGTCCATCACGTATGCGGCGGCGGGCCTTTTTGTTGTCTTCTTCACCTTCAAGGAGAAGATTGTCTGCTTCGCAGCGGTAGCGTTCGTTGGCAGCGGCTACGTGTTCTTTCTGAAGCTCCTGCCGCATCTTGGCGACAATGAGGCAGTGCTGGTCAGTACGGCGGTGGGCTTTTACATTGGTGACCTGTGTGTGAACAACAACCTGAGCATTGACGGTGGTCGCGAGACTGTGCTCCAGTTTAGCGCACCAGGGTACGCGACGTCCTACACACACATTGCCAGCCGAGGAATGATGCTTGGGGCGATTTACGTTGCGTCCATCCTGTCCGTTCTCGCCCCTCGCTGTCGTGTCCCCGTGAACCGCAACTCCAAGTCGTCCGAGAGCAGAGTCAGTCGGAGGAGAATCACCATCGCTTTCTTCTCCTCCTTCGCGCTCGTTGCAACGGTTCTGACGTTGGTAGTTAGCTATCAGTTCCGTGAAAATGTGCTCTTGTGGCTGTACGCGTATATTGTGTCAAGCAAATTCCGCCTCTGGACGCTGATCGCCTGGACAATAGGCATCCCTCTCGCCGTCGTGCTGGTCGATCTGTTCACGCGCTCGTTGCGGCAAACTGTGCGGCGGAAGCTCTTCCACTTCATCGCTGTCGTTGCCTTCACCCCGGCTATCATGATTGACCCGGCCTTCTTCGCCTTCGCCATCTCCACCGCGACGGGTCTCTGTGCCACGGTGGAGGTCGCGCGCCACTACGGCGTCTACGGAACGGCACCCATTTCGCGTTTTATTAGTCGCCACATTGACCACCGAGACAGCATCAAGGGCGCTGTGCGCACACACATTTACCTCATTTACGGGTTTGGTGTCTCACTCATTCTCCAGTACCGGTACCATCCACAGCAGCTGGAGACGCCTGTGCCGGCCATCATGGAGCTGTCGACAAACCTCATTCCAGGTATCATCTCCCTCGGCATCGTTGACGCGAGCGCAGCCATCATTGGGTCCTCCTTCCTGTACTCGTACCGCCGCGCACTGGGTCGCTATCTCAAGAACAATCTCTTCACTGAGCGCGCAAACGTCTCCATCACGCACAAGACGACGACAGGCACTATTGGCGGCCTCATCTCAGGCATCATCTTCTGGTGTGTTATTCTCGTTATTGCTGAGGTGCCGTTCGTTGGACCAACCTTGTACTCGTTTCTCATGATCGTCGTGTGCTCCCTCACAGAGTGCTTCATGGACGGCATTGACAACCTCCAAATGCCCCTTGTCGTCCTCGGTGCCATCAACAGTATCTTTGTTCTCCTGCTTCCTGCACCGGAGTTGTGGGTGAACGAGAATATCCGGCGGCCAAACCCGACCACGGCTAGCTCTCTCGCTAGCGCTTTGACCTCCCCGTGGAAAAATTGGCCTCCCGTTCCTGAAAAGGTGAAGTCCCTCATGTCGCCGTAAGGCATACCATCCCCGCCCCTTTTTCTTTCCTACTTCCCTCTCCGTCCGTGCTCTCTTTACACCCCCTTCATATTATTTTTTTTACCGTTGAGGTATAGAAGCCAAGCGTACTCGGACGTGCGCTCCTCTGCTCGTGTGTGCGCGGGTTTGTGTCTCAGTTCATCCTTCGGCGTTCGCGTTCCTGTGCATAGTCTGTATGTTTGTGTTGCCTGTGGACAGGTAGTTTGATACTGCCAATTTGGATGTGAGCAAAGCAACCACCTTCTCACCTTCTCACCAAGCAAGTCATACTCTCCATTACAATTCGTTCCAGGATCGTACTCCTCGCCCGAAGCGGACGAGAAAGAAACAGAAATAAAAAGAAAGTTGTATTTAGTGCATGCGTATGTTCGCGTAGGCAATATATCTAAAAATGTGAGGCGAGTGTTGTTCACCTTTTTCATTTGTCTTTTGAGGCAGCTTGCTGCACTCCAGGATCTAACCGTTAGGAAGCCATCTCATCATGCACATGCCCAGTCAATTCTTCCAGGTGTCCGCATGTGGGAATAGTGATGTCCCAATACCATGTATACCTGTCTACTATTCCCCTCATCTAACTCCCCCTTTTTTTATTTTGCACCTAATGAATGTGTAGGTGCCCCAAGAAGCAACTACTTCAGGTTTCTTTTTTAATTTCTCACCTGCAGTGTCAACGCCTTTTCATCATCGTTGGCAAGACTGTCAGCTGGGAGAGGACTCAACCTACCATAATACGCCTTTGCCGAGGCCCATACGCCACACTTGCGTTCCGGGAGGAATTGCTTGTGCGTAAGGACTATATAGACACCTTGTTGACGGGTGTTGGCGCAGTAATTCCTCACCCCTCTGCTTCTTAGACGGACAACGTAAGCATGAGCGGTCCAAACGCGCATGCGAGCTCGCTGCCCGCCCTGCGGACCGGGGGCGTTAGACCGGAAGAGAAGCGGGCGAAGGCAAACAAGTACTCCCTCGACGCATCGAGCCGCAATCCAGAGGCGGCGAGGCGCGCGAGGCAGTATGCGGAGTCACTCGCGAATAGTAGCATGCCTGCGTCAGGCAAGGGCAACGCTGCCGTCGGGGCTGCCCCGTCCAGCAAGTCCGCTGCCATGCAAGATACACAAACAAGTCTGAATCAGAATCTGCATCTGTCCCCAGCGGAGAGCTACGTTGCAGCGCAGAAGGCGGCGTCGGCGGAGCGGTGGCGCAGCAGTCTTCTCCACTACGAAGCCGACCTGCGAGAACTGGTCGCGTCTCATAGCAGCTCCGTCGGCGAAGAGCCCCCGTCGACGAACCGTGTCATCCGGACAATACGTATCTTTGACGGCGTCTGCAGCGCGTGCGAGTCACAGTCCCCCTTCCTGGCCGAAATGCTGCGCCTCTTCCGCATTGAGTTCTGCCGCTCCATCTTCTCCGACGTCTTGCCGGGGAGCAACCACAGCGACACTGACAGCGAGGAGGACCTGGCGGCGAGCTCGATGAATGGAACCGGAGGTGGCGTGGGGGTGAGAGCCATGCGGCGGCTGGTCCGCGAGCCCACCGTGATGGAGCGGATGACAGAGGAACGCATCACAACCTTCTTTGACCAAGTGGGCTACCTCCTACGCGAGAATGCCCTCCTGACCGAGGAGCTTGGCGATGGCAACACGCAGACACGCGTGGCGGAGCTCACCAAGGAAAATGCCGAGCTGCTAGAAAAGACACGGATGTATGAAAACGAAATTGGCCGCCTCTCTCGCCAGTGTGAGCAGGCGCTAGACCAGTGCAACCGCACCATGGACGAGCTTGCCGAGACGAAACAACGCCACGAGGCGCAGATTGCGAGTGGAGAGAAGGACCTCCAGGCACTCAATGTGGAGAACAAGGATCTGCAGCTGCAGTTGTTCCGTCTTCGAAAGCAGGTCGCGGGCGGCCGAACGCGCCACCTCAAGGACGCCTACCGGCAAATGAAGGCGGAGAAGATGCAGATGCTGACGACACTCTTCTCGGAGGGGGACGAGCGGATGGCCATTCTTGTGATGCTCAGCCAGCTGGAGAGCCGCGTGAACGAGGTACTGGACCGCTACGATAATGACTACATGCTGACCTCGCCCGCGACCCACACCAGCCTCCGCAAGACCATGTGTGGAACAGTAGTGTGTGTGCTGGAGGAGATGCATCAGTGCGAGCAAAACTACCGGCGCCTCGTCCCACAGAAGGAGCGTGACCCCAACATGGAGGAGCCAGACGAGACGGACGGGTACGTGGCCATTCTCTTTGACCAGAAGATCTACGAGAACCTCATGGCCCGTGAGGCCATCAAGCAGCGCCTGCAGAAGGGGGCGCAGATGCTCATGATGGAGACAGGGGCAGATGAAAGGCCGCTCGGCGACATGACTGACACCTCACCCGTCGATGGCAAGTGGACTTCTCCCGGGTTTCAGCAAGGCACAACACGAGATGAAAATGGGTCGCCGCTCCCCGCGCAGTCGACGCTAGTGGACGTCCTCGTTCCTACCCCTGAAAATGAGGAGCTGAAGCGAAGTGCGGAGTTTGTACCGTCGTCGCAGGTTGTCCGCGTGCCGAGTGCGCCTGCGAGTACTGAGACACAACAAGGGGGGGATACCTCGAGCAAGAAGCAGGGGTTTAATGACAACTTCCTCCGCAGCAGTTTTATTCGCAGCACCGGCTCTACATCGAATGATAGCGGCACCGCCGCAATCGGGAACGTGCAAGCCGCTTCCTTCACTCCTAGCATGTCGCCAGGGGCACCACTAGATGTTGCCATGGCTGATGGCCCGACGCCGCTGGATGGCGTTCTTGTTCCCAACAATGACGACGACATGTTCCGTGACCGACTGGAGGACTTGGTGTTCCTGAAGCGTTCTGAGTGGATTGAACGCATCTTCACGCCCTCCCCTCAGGAGCAGCTGATTCGTGGCCTCCGCGTCCTGGTCGCCCACCAATGTGGGCGATCTGAGTGCGGTGGGTCGGAGGATATCCGGGCAGAGACACTGATGGGGCGCCTTATCCGACACCCCCTCCACGATCTCTCCAGCCGCAAGTTCCTGTCGTCCATTGACGTGTTCTACGGCATCGACCCCGTCCAGCAGCAGCGGCTCTGCACCATCAACTATGTGGACCCCGCCATTCCCATCCAGCTCCCCGAGCGGGCCAACTACATGAAGATCAAGTACCGCAGCTCCTACGCCCCGAAAGTGTCCACTGGGGGATTTTCCCCGCACGGTGTCGCCAACAGCAGCGCTACTGACGCACTTTCGCTTTTGCCAAAGTCGCAACCGCAGGCCATGCGCTACGGTCGCGGCTCGGAGAGCACCAAGGGGGCGTCAAATACCGATTACGAGGGTCTCTTCATGACGGCGACGGGCGACCTCCGTCGCATGGGACGAGAAGACTCGGAGACGTCGACTGACGGTGTGAACACCCCGCAGAACCGCTACCGCAAGGGAGGCGGGAAGGAGGACGGCGTGCACGAGTCGCGAGCCGGCGATACGGCAACGTCTGACCGGCGTGGGAGTGTCGCGGCGAAGCGGCTCAAGGCGTGGGGTGCAAAGACGAACTACACGGAGGAGACGGAGCGGGGCACGAGGGCTTCGCTGACGTCTGCCTCCCGCATGGGGGGGATGAATCGCGTCGCACTCAGTACCGGACGCCCCGGCACGGCGCTACGTGGCGACGGTGGTCTTGCCGCGCAGATGCTGAGGATCAATGGCGACGGAACGGGTGGCTCCGAGGTGGATCACGAGGACATCTTCAAGGTGAATGAGAACCTCCGCGTCTTCCGCGAACTGACAAACCCGACGTTGATGAAGAGCGGGCGCTCCGAGCAGCAGAAGGCTGGCGCGACCTCCTCAACGACAGCAGCGACGGTGGCGTTCCAGCGGCTCAACCCACAGTCCCCGAACCGTGGCCCAGAGTGGACCTTGTACCGCTCCTTGTTCAGCGGGTTCCGGTCGCTGACGCCCCGCATGATTGAGGTGACCACCATCGACCACATCCTCCTCTGCGCGTGCGAGCGGCACTACACCCGTATGGAGTACCGGTACGAAGAGTGTCTCCGTGAGGCCATGATCCGTGCGACCAACAGCCAAATGTCTATGGCGATGGCAGAGCGCTTCTTCCGCGAGAGCTACGAGCTGACCGACTTCCAGGAATCCATTGTCGACGAGCTTGAGTGCCGCTACAGCTTCCCGGAGCTGGTGTCCAAGACCATGTACGAGATTTTGTGCTACCTCGATGCGATGGCACCCAAGGACGATCTGCTGGCCCTCTACCTCAACGTCATCCGCGGTTTCCAGCCGCCCACGCACCTGCACTACACCTGCTTTACCCTCTTCCACCTGAGCTACTGCTGGCCGACCTCAAACCCGACGGAGGAGGTGGCACGGGACGATGTTCTAACAGTGTTGTGCTACCTCTTCCGCAACACGGACAACGTCGTCCACGTCGACATCCACGAGGTCCTGCGGGACTACCAGATGACGACCCGCTCAGCCCCCATCACCTTCGTCTCCATGCGCCAGTTCCTCGCCGCGGCCATGATGCACCACGAGGACTCCATGCTGCTCTACTTTAACGGCCTCTTTAGCAGCCAGTGCGAGTGTGACAACCTCGACCAGCTTAGCTACGAGAACTATGAGGGCGTCATTGTGCGACGCTGGCAGGAGCGGGCGGAGCAGAAGAGCATTGTCCGGTTCCTCTCCACTGGGCTTGGCCTCGACCGTGGCCCGCTCCTCACCGTGAGGGATCTCGCCGCCATTGCGGCCAGCGAATGGTGCTCGAACCTGCTGAGTTAGCGACACAGCGATCAGAGAATAGCGGAGACCCCATTTTGTATACCCCTCAGCTACCGTTGAGCCTCTCTTACTCTCGTCTGAGCATTATTAGAATGGTGGCACCAGCCGATCTACAAAGTATATCTTTATATGTTCGTATATACGGATAGGCACATGTGATATTCAGATCATCCTCTTGATATGTATTATACAGAGCAAAAAAAAATGCTCACAATTTTTTTTGCATTACCATATGAACCCATTGCGCTGGGACCTTACAAAGGACAGCTGCACTATTCACCCAAACGTGTATTGTTGATATCTTCTCTCTTCTGATTATGGTGGCGTGTAATGGGACTACCTGACCACCGTCCTGTTACAATCCTACGATTACGCCTGGGCCGGAACCACCATTACTGGAAAATAGAAAAATGCCATAGAATTACTGAACTACATGTCCAATCCTGGATGGCTACGGGATGTGCCGCGGCGTAGCAAAAAGTCAACTACATGTGAGAAAAGGGAACGATTCCACCTTTACGGGGATAAACGCGCACCGTGGATAAACTGAGCCATTGAAATGTTTTTGCTTTCACACTGGACCTGATCGAAAACTAAACACCATATTTCTGTACTGATCACTTTCTTATTCTCTCCATTTTAACTTAAAATCTATTCATTGATCTCCATCACTTGATACTCTCACAGGCAGACGGCACACATATCATACTGCGCGGCGTGCGCTACACGGCTATAAAAGTTCTGAGGGCCCCGGTGGCACACCAAATTCACCATACTCCGGTGCATCACCACGCGTGTTGCCGCTGTCGGCGCAGTTGGGGCGATGCGTAAGGGCGCGGGCAGCATGCGGCAAACATCCCTGCACCAATTCTTCAGTAGCACGGGGGTGGGGGGAGCGCCAGCGAGCACACGCGGCGCGGTCAGCGAGGTGTCGGCGGAGTTTTCTTTGCGACCGCAGCGCACCATTGATGCCCCTTCACCTGCCAATAGCAGTACTACCACTGTGACAGCGAGTCGTGGGTATGTCACCACTCCACCAGCTACACCACCGCCGACAACAACAAAACGTTCGCGGAGCCCTGAAAGGAAGAAGAGCAGTACAAGGAGAGGCCAAGGGCGGGCGTCCTCCTGGGCCTCCTCGACAGAAAGCAATTCCAGAGGCACAGTCCGTTCATCCTGTTCGACAAGCGAAACCATGTCGTATGTTGCAAGTCGAGGGAGCTCTTCTGAGGGCACCTTGCAGTCGCCAGCGGAGGCAGCGGCCGCCGCGAAGGGCTTCGCTTGCTTACCCCACAGTAGCTATCTCTCTCCCCCTGAGCCAGTCAGCAGCAAACTTGCGCAGGACCGCCTCCCCTATGGCCATCGAAGCGTCATCCTCCCGTGGCACCGCAGCAACGTGTATGAGGGTGCAGAAGGACAAACGTGTCAGGCGTGGACGCGGATCGAACACATCCTCAAGCATTCTTCTCCTCGCTCCTCAATGGAGCTGTGCGAGCTACTACGAGCTGTGCTAGTGCATGTTCCCCTGAGCGGCGCCGCAGGTGGTTTCTATACCTTTCGCTCCCTTGCTGCTGTGATTGATACGGCACTTTCTCCCACCGACCGCCGCATGTTTTTGGTGGAGGTACTGCCGTGGGTGCAGCGAGTGGCCTGCGACGGCCCCATGGTTTTTGGCTCGAAAAGAGTGGGTCTCTTAAGACAGGGCGTTAATGAGCGTCTTCTTCTGCGGAAGGATGAGGTGCTTGTGCTTATGAGTTGTGCCTTCTTCTCGCTCTTCCCGGGGCGCTCCTCCCGCATCGGGTCCCATACTCGCGGGGGGCACTCAAAGTCCACGTTCGCAGTCTCTCCGCGGCTGGCCTCCATCAATTTTGACTCCCTCTTTAGCAGTGGAAGTGCCACGGCGGGGGGCTCCGTCGCGCAGCTTGCCAAGATACGCTGCCTCGTGCAGTATTTCATCCGCAGTTACAGTGACAGGAGCAACCCCCACGCCGACACTGCCGTAGAGGTGTCCCGCGTTAGCTACGACCGCATGCCAGACTTTATCAAGAGCCACGCCCCATTGCAACGTATCCTGCTCCACCGCACGGGCCTTATCGAGGCTGATACCTATGCGCTGCAGGTAGATTTTGCTAACCGCGTCATTGGCGGGGGTGTTCTTGGGCGCGGCTGCGTGCAGGAGGAGATTCGATTTGTCATTTCACCAGAACTGTTCCTTTCCCGGCTTGTATGTGAGACGCTACGGGACAACGAGGCAGTTTTCGTTAGTGGCTGTGGCCAGTACTCGACCTACCGCGGGTACGCCTCAACATTTCAATTCGATGCTGCGGTGTCCCCATCGGCGGCTCTCCACCCTGGACCCAGCACGACGACAACGACGGATGTTCCACCTATCCGAACCGCTGATACACGGGTGCGGTTGCGCGGGGGACGAATGGGTCGGGTCGCTCTGAAAGATGTGTGTGTGGTAGCCATGGACGCCACCAATTTCAACACAGCGCAGCACACCATCGAGAGCCAATATCGTGAATCGTGGGTGTCGAGGGAAATGCAAAAAGCCTTTGTCTGTTTTTATGGTACGCATGCAAAGGCAGCCACGCTGCCGTCCGTGCGGACAGGCCCCATCGCAACTGGAAATTGGGGTTGTGGAGCCTTTGGCGGTGATGTCGAGCTGAAGCTGCTTATTCAATGGTGCGCTGCTTCGGAGGCAGCAAGGCCCCTCAACTACTATGTTTTTGACCTGGTCACCCTACCTGACCGCTTCGGGCCAGTCCACGACAAGCTTGTGACAGAGCGGTGGACGGTCGGCAACGTCGTGATGGCGCTCGTCCAGTACGCGACATATCGCAGCAGGGAACTGGAGCGGATGGAGCGGCACCGCGGGACTTTGGGGGCATCGAATTGCTCTCTTGACCGCCCCATGGGCGTCTTCGACTACATCAAGCAAGTCGACCAGAAGAATGTCACTGCGTAACCGTACACCTTCCTGTATCCATGTTTCCCTTGCAACACCGTCGCTA
>AUXJ01000798.1:0-30701 GCA_000482205.1 Herpetomonas muscarum
GGGGGAAGTGGCAAACATTTGGTGACAAGCCGAGGCAATGAGAACAAAGAAAAAAAACAGACAGGGAAAGGACGGCAAGGTATACAGATGTACAAAGGGAAGAGTTGGGGAAAGTGGGAGGAAGCCATATATGTGTCGTGATGGAAAGCTGTGTCTTCGCCTTGATTGCGGTTAGCATCCCAATGCAAAAAATGATATCACCCACAAACAAAAAGAAAACAGTTCACGTGATGTTAAATAGATAGAGAAAAAAGGGAAAGAACGAGAAGAGGGGGAGGGGAAAGAAAAGGACAGGCAGAGAGGAGACATATGGGTCGGCCCCAAGAAAGCGACTCCCGCTCACCAGCAGCGACGTTGCCATCGGACCATGGTGAGCTACGGCACAGCAGTGAATCGGAGTAATAAAAGAGGGAAACAAGAAAGGGTAAAAATGAACAGCCGCATGGCCTCTTCTCTACGTCAATGATGTACAAGGAAAGGAAAAGGGAAGGAAAAAAGAAGGTGAAGAACTAAAAATTCTTCTCTAAGAAGACGAACAGTGTCGAGCAAAGATCGCAAGTACGTGGTGAAATTGTGTTGACATACCCCAGAAGAGGTTGAATTGCCGGTGGCAGGTGAAGCAAAAGGGAGGGGGTGAAGAAGGCACCCACAACAGAGCCGTGGTTCACCAAGAGTTCCGAACGCTGCGCCTGCCGCTGCACTCTAAATATAAAATGGTTGACAGCGATCATGGCCACACAGCTTCTTCGAGATACGCCAGCTGTTTGGCGGAAGAACGAAAAGCAGAGCAGACGATCTCCTCGATAAAATCCCATGGGGGGGTGAGGGAGATAAGTCGGCGCGATGTTATATATAGTGTGGTAAAAAAGAGAGGGAGAGAGGAGTGGGGGGGAAGAGTTGGGGTAGAGAAAGAGCCAGGAAACGTTGGTCGCGATTGAGGCCATGTGATCCCTCATCCCCTCCATTTTTCCTACGGACATCGTCAATAGCGACACGCCCACCCCCCGTCCTCCCTTGTATCTGGTCCTAGGTGCATCCCTACAGATCCACCCGTGCCCCTGTTAGCTCTTCTGTGGCGACTCTTACGTGCGTACCTGTGCTCAGCGCCTGCGCCTTGCGTCCGCGTGCTTCTTGTAGATCTGAATCTGCTTGCGAAGGTTCTCAATCTTGCGCGTTTGCGTCGCCAGCACGTTCTCAACATTTCTGCAGTACGTGTTCATGGGTGTATCCGGGTTTTCCGCCGCGTTCAATTCCGTCATCTCCTGCTTGAGCAACTCCATCATTGAGTCGATGTGGTGGCGGTGCGCCAGGATGAGGTTGTCCTCCTCGAGGTCGAGGCTGTCGGTGCTGCCAAAGCGCTGGTAGTCGTTTCCGGAGGGCGTTGCTAAGGTGGACGACGCGGCGCTATTCTGGCGGCTGAGCTTCGGGCCCGGCTTGAAGATGGGGCGGGTGGATCCGCTCGTGGAGCCCGAGTGGCTACCAAAGCCCGAGTCGCCGCCCTCCCTCCTAAAGCTGCCACCAAAGGAGCGCTGGCTCGGCGTCGCCGGCGCGCGCGAGGCGCTGGACGAACGCGATTCCATGGCGCTGTTGGACGTCTGCTTCCGCTGCTCCCGCGCACGGCGCTGAGCGAACGTCCCCGACAGTCCCACCGTCTCCACCTGCTCCGTGGGCATCTGGCCCATCATGATCTCCTCGGCTTGGCTCCGGCTGGACTTGTCCTTCTTGAGCTCTTTGACGCGGTCGGCATACCGGAGGGTGTTCAGCGTGTGCTCGCAGCTGCCGCTGGCGGGACTCACATTGCCGATCATGACAGTGCGGTTGTTGCCGGTGAAGCAGTCGCGCAGCACCGCGGTGAGCTTCGACCCGCGGAAGGGGACGTGGCGGTGGTTCTGGTCCAGCGCCCGGATGCACTCCTTCAGCGCGAGGAGGGACTTGTTGATCTCTGCGCCTTCGAGCCGCGTCATGCGATCGCTGTCCAGAGTGTCCGCGCCGCGCTCGCTGCCGGCAAGATCGATGAAGGTGAAGCGGCCAAAGAACTTACCCTTGGCGTTCGTGATCGTGATGTGCAGGATAGCGTGCGAGCGGGAGGAGTCCGCGTTCATGCCGGTCGAGCCGGCCGCGCGGATGGAGTTGCCGTAGTCGATCACCTGCATGAGGTGCTCCGTGTCGTCGACGCGGTGCTCAGTGAGGCCGCACACGTTAATGACACCGCGGCTGTCCTCCCGGCACGCCAGGCGCTCGCGCTCGTTGAGCAGGTCGTACAGCTTCCCGCCGTAGATTTCAAAGAAGGAGCAGGAGATGCTCATGCCAGGTTCCAGGCGGGCGTACAGGTCGCGAGCGGCCATCAGGTAGATGCCTTCCGCGTGGTCCTTGCCCAGCATGGTGTAGGTCTTGCCGCTACCGGTCTGCCCATAGGCAAAGCACGTCGCGCAGCCGCCCTCAAAGACGGTGTCGACCAGGGGCCGGCACGTCTTCTCATACACGTCGCGGTTGCCCTTGCGGTCATCGAGAACTAGGTCGTAGGTGAAGCGGTGCTTCTCAATGTACCGCGTGAGGTCCACCTTCTGGCGCGGCTCAAGCAGGGTGATTGTGCGGTTGTTCTCTGGGTCGGTGGCAAGCACGTCGTACAGGCCGTCGGCCACCTCGTTCGGGTTCAGCGGGCGCTTGCGCACCACAACAGTGATGCGACTGCGGCGCCGCGGCACACCACCGCCGTCGCGGCGGCCGAGCGGCGTCGATGACGACCCGGTGCGGCTGAGGGGGCGAGACGGCGGGCGGGACGTCGCCTGGCGGGGCGCGTACGGGTCGTTGTCAGTGTTGCTGCGGAACAGAGAGGACGAAGACTTGCCCGCGCTGCCGTCGTACAGCTTCTCCCGCTCGTTCATCTCCTTTCGCGACGGCGTGATGTTGCGCTTCGGCGTCGGCACGCGCGCCGGCACCACCGGCGTCCGCGTGGGAGTCTCCTGACGCACCAGCGGGTCCGACCGCGGGGCGGTGCGGGGCGGGTCGTTCGTGCGCGGGGGCGGCGAGCGCGGACCCGCCCTACCACTGGTGCCGCTGATACTGGCGTTGGGGTTCGTGTGCAGGTTGTGCGTTGACGTCGTGGCCGCCACTGGGGACGAGCCGCCGCCGTTCGCCTGCTCCCGCTTCATGCACTGGATCAGCTCAAAGAGCTTTCGGCGGTCGGTCATCACAATGACGCCGACAGACTGGTAGTCCTGCATGGTTAGCTGCTTGAGCTGCATCACCGTCGTGACGCCGCCGTCCACGAAGCCCTGCAGCGTGTGGCCGAGGCCACCCTTCTCCAGCAGCTGCTTCAGGTGGGGCTCCATCGTCGCACGCGGTGGGGAATGTCACGTGACACACCTAACAAACAAAGGAAATATGTCGAAATGAAAGAAAGAAGGCGAGTCCCACGAGTCAATAATGGGCACTCGGGATGTGTATGAATTGTTGCTGGGGTGATGATGATCGTCCCACACAATCGGTCACTCAAACAGATACACACTCGTGTGTATGCGGAAGCAAGTGAATGGAAATAGACAGAGACAAGGTCACCAAAGTTTTTTTTAATGCAGGAGAGAACACCTGGCTGAGTGAGTTCTCGCGTTTTTTTTTGGGGGGGAGGGGAATTCGTGAATGTGTGTGCGTGTGAAACTAGTGCGTCGGTCTATAGTATCAGCTGTAGGAAATTATATAGAGGGTAGAAAAAAAATAGGTGAACGGCTCTTTGAAGAGTCACGCGCTTGCAGAACCAGTTCAGCTTACCGTGCGTGTGAGTCGCTTGTCCTACCAAAAGTCACGAGTAAACAAAAGCTAGTCCACTAGGCGGTTTAAAAATTCTACGAGGAAAGGAGTAGGAAATTAGGAAAAATGAGGAGAGTAGTAAAAGCAACAGAAGGAGGGCGTCCAAGGTGCGCTATGTGAAGAGCGAAGGAAAGCCGATCAAAAACGCAACACATACGTGAAGACAGTAATTGTCACCGTCACTCACCGATGCCGCCTGCCCCTAACCGCGGAACGAAGCTTGGTTGAGGGAAAGACTGGGTGGAAACAGCGGTACGGATGGGATGTCATCCCCATCTCAACAGCAGCTGCAGTGGCATTCACATCAGAAATGCCTCTTTTCTTTGATTGAGTAACTTTGGGAAGGGAGGAGAGAGACGGATAGAGGAATAGGCAGGTAGAAAAATGTGTAAGAAGAAGAAAGGGCAGTTGAGGTGGTGAGCTGAATGCCGTCTGGTGAGAACGGTGAATTCGTGTGTAGTATATTTGCCCCAACTTGCCAGCACTGGAATACCACGACAACTGACCGCTGACTCCAGTTCTTCAGTTGAGATGACATAGAAAACAATGATTTTTCTCACCACTCCAGGCGAATCACTTTTATTCGAGCAGCTGAGCAAAAAGAAAAAAAAGACACACCAAAAAGCATACAAAAGGGGCACCTTTCACAATAAATTGCAGCGATTACAGGTTAGGGGTACAACGGCCGCTCTTCAACTCCTCGTTATTGCCCCCTCTTTCTATATATATACTCTCTCTCTCTCTTTTCTACGGCCCAAAGTATCAGAGGAACAACCGCGGCTATGACGACGTGTGCTAAGAAAATACATATAACTGTGAGTGTATGTGTGTGTATGTATGAATGCGCGCCGCTAACAGCGAGTCGGCAAGACCCCATGCAGCACAACACAGCCACAGCCAAATTGAGAGAACGACTGGCGCCGACACACAGTAGAGAGCCCATCGGTTTACTAATACTGAGGCAAGTCTCCGCTGGGAATAACAAATGACGAAGGAAACAGTGGCGGACATGGTAGGTGGAGGAATGCCCACTTTTTCACAAAGTACGGGGCCACGCGCGGCCAATCCGCGTGACACAGCATGGTGTGCTCAGTAGTATTTTTTTTTTGAAAACGACCACACGCAGCCCCGAGTAGGATATAGTGGGTTGCGGCAGCAGTGGAGCACCGTAAGGCTGGCGACAGTGGAGTAGGCATGGCGCCCGCTCGGTGCCAGAGGGGCGCTTGCCCTCCCTGGAACAACAGACGCGGGCTACCGCTCTCCTCAGTGCCAGCGCCACAAGCCCTCACTGCCCAACTATTCCTCCCTCCCCAATCGCAGTCGGTCTCTCCCCCCCTTCCTCTATGTGCGTATAACGAGGAGGGTACGGAAGTCCCTTACAGGCCGACAGGCTTGCGCTGGCGACCGTTGCGGAACTTGGTGTATGTCATCGTCTTGACGCGCTTGGAGATGTTGGCGACAACGCTGGTGGGGTCGACGAAGCGCCAGACGGAGAAGAACTCGTTCTTGACGAGGGGCAGCGCGACAGCGGTGGACTTGTAGAGGAGGTACGCAGCATCGTGCATGCGCTTCGGGTCCGCGAAGAAGGTAAGGACGTTCATGATCTGCTCGCTGCTGGAGATGGTGGCGCCGCCCTTGCTGGTGTACGAGGCAGACTTGGTCATGATCTTCAGCACGCCGTAGAACATCACGCAGTAGTAGTGGAAGACCAGCGTGATCACACTTGGCTCGAGGCCCGCGAGGAGGTCCATCGGGCCGGTCACGCAGTCGCCGCCGTAGCCAAAGTAGTCGAAACACGCGTCGCGGAGCGCGGCGATGCTGAAGACGCTGTACAGGGCCCACGAGAGGAGATTGATGCAGCAGCTGTGCACGTAGCGGTGACGGCTGTACTTGACAATGGCGTCCTGAATGCGTTGCTCGATCCCGACCATCTCCACCGAGTTGGCGGAGCGGAGGGCGGGGACGCCCTTGAGGTTCTCGGCGATACGGAGTGCGTCGCGGAAGGCGCAGGTCATGCCGCCGCCGGTGAGGGGGTGGCGCTGGTTGCTGTGGTCGCCAATGCCAATGTAGCCCTTGATGCAGGGGAAGGTTGGGGGGTACCGCGCCACGGGCATGCTCCGCAGGTTCTTCACGTCGCTGGCGGCACGAATGAACTCCGCCCGCATGTGCTCCGGGAGGCACGGCGCCACGTCGTTGATAAGCCACTTGCTCTGCTCCTCCGGCGGCGGCAGCTGCGGCTTGTTGTAGTCGACGAGGAAGCGCAGCTCGTTGGGGTCGAGGCGGTAGGAGAGGATGGGGCCGGTCTTGCCAAAGAACACCGTACCGCGCTCCTCCACTGGAAGGCGCACCGTCTTCAGAATAAGACCGACAAAGTTGGAGTGGTAGTCGGAGGCGGGTGTGTAGTGCTGGTAGCGGCCCTTCCACTTGGACATGCCGCCGTCACACATGATGACGAGCGGCGCCGTCGCGGTCTTCTTCACAGTCGCGCTGCTGGCGTCCTTCGTCTTCACAGGATCAACGCGGAAGGGGTCGGCGGGAATCTTGTAATCGGCAGCCACGGTGTACTCGATGCCGTAGGCGCGCTCAAAGCACTGCTTGCCCTCCGTGAGCACCTTCGTGACGGTGCCCTCCATCATCGTGACGTTCTCCTTGCAGTTCGAGAAGACGAACTCGCGGAGGTTCTGCACAAAGTCACCAAAGTGGAACGACACGCCGCGGGCGCCCGCGCGGTAAGGCAGGTCGACATTGTCGCCAGTGCGATCGACGACCAGGTAGCCCTTGCACGTCTGGCCAATCTTCATCGCACACTGCTCCATGCCCACCTTCTTCAGCGCGTCGATGCCGCCGGGCTGCAGCAGCTCACCAACGATGCGGTCGGGCTTTGTGAAAAGACTGCGCTCAACGAGGAGCACCTTGCGGCCCTGGTCGGATAGTGCCTTGGCCATCACAGGCCCAGCAATGCTGCCGCCAACGACGATGGCATCGTAGTCGTACTGCGTACGCACAGGCCCGAACCGCATCTTGGAGAGCGCATTGTTGAAAAAGAGCAGCGTCGCGATGGCGAGCCCAACGACAAAGAGAAAAAACAGCATTTCTGTTTTAGAGTGTTCTTTTTTTTTTGAGTTACAGCTGGTGTGCTTGTTTTATTTACTTATTTTTTTTTGATGTCAATAGCGACTGCCACGGAACCGAGTGAAGGGATCGACCTGCTCTACAGGTTTAGTAGGTGTAGCGAGTAGATGGGGGAGGAAGGAGAGGAAGGCTGACGCTCAGGAAGAAAAAAAGAAAAGGTTGGCGCTCCAAACTATATGGTGACACAGGAACCTGACTTTTTTTCGTTGTATAAGACGTACCTTGTCTGCTTAGCAAGGAATAAGTCGTTACGCTCAGGTGTGGCAAGCACAAAAAGAGGTAAGCTTTACTTTATACTTTTTTTTTGAGACAAGACAGAAAGAAAAGGGCAGAAGCAAGGAAGGAAAGTCTGCGAAAGATAATCAATACTATAGCGTCACGAAATAACGAAATGACGAAATAAAAGAAGGTGATACGAATAGTGGACAGGCACAAACAAAAAGACGGAGAGGGGGGGGGGAGGAAAGAGAGAGAGAGAAAGAAAGAAAGGGCTGGTAATGATGTATTGATGAAAACCTAGATCCTTGTTATTGATACGAGTATGTATGGTAAAGGAGGTCGACAGGTGAAAGAGTGTCATGGAGTAGAACAAAAGTGAAAAGAGCGGGATCAATGCTTTTAATCGTAGCGCATGTGACATCCCACATGCTGCATACTTTCACGGCACGGACGTAGACGTGCGGATCCTTCTCTCAGGCCATATGGCCCACCATAGAACGGTCAATGCACCATCATCTTAGTAGCGCTCTCTTTACAGACCCCAGGAGCACAGGACCACCGCCGCACAGCACTGCACAATCAGACGCCACACACACGGGGTCAAACCTCTCCCTCCGCACAGCCTTTTGCTTTGGTTGTAGTACATGGACATAGTTTTTTTTTCTGCGGTATAGGTGTTGGAAACTCTATGTGTGTAATCTATTGCTCTCATTCAAGAGCAAATCGTCAAATAGGTAAAAAAAAAGGTCTTCCGAAACCGCTGTCGCGCTACAGTGGACATCATCAAGGAGGAGGGAGGAGGAACGGAAGTGAGCTGTGGTATTCAGTTACACAGGGGGATCCAAGAACAGAACGCGTGACGGTCGATGAAAGTGAAGAGGCTCAGAGGGTTGCTGCTACACACAGAAGCGTAGAAATGAGGAATAAAAAGAGGTGGATGCCAATAACTGATATAGTCTATGTTGATGTTCATATGTATATATATAATTTTTTTTGAATGCCGCGCCAGCGCCCATGCTCAGTGCCAGCTCTCCCCAGGGGGCGTGCCGGAACGACCTCCCCATGCTCCCTGTGCACCCCTTCAGGACCTCTCGCGTGAAACTCAAGTGCCAGTGCCCGTCGCCTTACAGTGTCTCCTCTACGACAATGGGACGGAGGGCGCCCATGTTCTCCCCCGCGACAACGTCGCACGGGAAGTCGACTGTCACGCCCATCTCCGGGTACATTTGGTTCAGCACGGTGCGCACGTTGCTCATCGTCGCCTCCACGTCGTGGGCGACTTGACGGTAGACAGACTCGTGGCAGTCCACCCAGACACAGTCGTGGACCGTGTTGGTCAGCACCGCCAGCCCATTGTAGTTGTTCGACTCATAAAAGCGGCGCCAGAGGAGACCCAGCATAATTTGCACAATCTCACCCGCGAAGCCCTGCACAGGGTAGTTCTTCAGGTGCGTTGGGGAAAAGTTGGTCGACTTCCGCACCACATGCGCACCGCGGGTGTGCCGCTGGAAACTGTCTGGGACGTCAGACTCAGTGAAGACGTAGCGACTGCCTGTGAGAACGGGGAACATGCCCTTAAAGAACTGATGGCCTTTGACGTTACGCGCGCCGTCCTGGATGGACGGATCGTAGTTGTTGGCCGATAGCGTCACCATGTTGTTAAACACGTCAACCTGCCGGTATGTCTCGCGCTCCTTTTCAATCAGCATGCGTACCTGGTCTTGGGTGAGGCCGGTGCTCTGGCTAATCATCTTCGCCCCGGCGCCGTACTGCCGCTGGAAGGAGAAAATCTTTGCCTGCTGGCGCAGCTTCACAAACTCCGGCTCCTTGTTCTTCTTCGCTCGGAGAAGCACGTCGGTGTACTTGAGATCGGGGCGCATCATCGTTACTCGCTTACAGTGGAAATCCACGTTGTGCCGTAAATCGTCAAGCATCTGCTTGTCATTCGCCAGCACTGCGAGCGCGACCACCTCGAGCTGGGAGTAGTCCGCCTCAATGCACATGCCCTTCTCACCGTAGCGACTGATGAACATGTCACGCAGCTGCGACTTGTCCTCCTTGGGAATATTCTGGCAGTTCGGGTTCGCGCTCGACAGCCGACCGGTGCTTGTGTTGTTGTGAATAAGCTGATGATGGATGCAGCTGTCGATGGAATGCACCAGCGATACCATGCCTGACCCGCCGCTCGAACTCTCGTAGTACGTCCCGATGAGCTTCTCCAGCCCGCGCAGCTCCAGAATGGCGGTGGCCGCGGCATCGTTGTGTGTCTTCTTGAAGTACGTCAACGTGTCCTCGCCCACCTGCAGCTGGCGAGTCGCGATACTGCGGAAGCGGCGCATGATTTGCTCAGCCTCCAGCTCATTGGGGACATACACAGCGAGCCGCCCCTTGATGTTCACCTCCACGGCGTCATCATGCGAGCACGGAACGGCAAAGGTGTCGTAGGCAGTGCAAACCGTCTTGCCCACAAGGCTCATCAGAGCCAGGCGCTTCCGCTCCGCGTCTGGCAGAGAGTTGTAAAAGCCTACAAAGGCGCGGCGCTGGCGCAGCAGCACCGGGAGCTCGTCCTCGTTCTGCGCCTCCTCGTTCTTCTTCGACTGCCTCTTCGCCTTCACGGGCTCCAGCGCCTCTTTCTGGAGTGCCGCGTTGGCAATGTGCAGAAAAACGTCCGCGTAAAAATTACACCACTCCTCTGGCTTCATGGACGCCTCCTGTATGAGCTTTTTGCGGAAAGCCTGGGCGCTATCCACACGTGTTTTCGACTTGGAGGCAGCGGGGAGCGCCTTCGCAGGGATTACGGCCAGCAGGTCAGCCCCCCCGACGGCCACCTTCGTCGCTGCTGCAGCCTTTGCACCCTTTCCGCCGGCCTTCCCTCCCTTCCGTCTGCCAGTCTTCGCCGCCGACCCCGCCGTGGCGGCGGCCTCGCTGCCGTACCGACTCTTGTAGTAGGTCAGCACCGACACCGTGTCGGCCAGGTAGACAGAGTAGCGCTCCTTCACATCTTCAGGGGCACCAACGGCGCCGCCACTAGCGTGCCTGACGCCGTTGTGGCCCTCGAAGAAGTCGACCAGCGAAGCGTCCGTACCGAGGTAGCCCTTGAACGAAAAGTTAGCGTCGCGTGCAAGGATGGTCACCTGTGCCTCGAGGAACACGTCGTTCGGGTTATCAGCGACGGAGTCCTGATCTGCCGGGAGCAAGACGTCGGTGTACTTGGCCACCTGGGCGGAAACGAAGCGCTTAAGGAGCGCCCCCTTGTCCCCTGTGGTGATGGTGATCGACTCGTTCGTGATGGGGTTCTTGACGAACAGCTTCCCAATCCTGTTCTCCGCGTTTGGCGAGAGGGCAGCGAAGAGGAAGAGGTGCCGCCGCGGAAGGAGGTTGGCGAGAGGAGCAGACTCGCCGCGCTTCTCTGGGGAAGCGCGCGGGATAGCGATCATCTCGCGCTTCATCGACTCTATCATCGAGGCACTTTTACGAAAATTGGCCTGCTTCATGTACGAGTCAAAATACGCCTTAAAGATGCGCGTTCCCTTCTCCGTCATGAGGCCAGCCATAATGGCACAGTCACCAATGCCCACAGAGTTGATAGGCGGGCGCAAAAACACGCCCTTGGGGAATGCCTGCTTCGTGTACGTCTCCGGTGGCATGAAAAGCGTGTGGCGGTCAAAGGCTTCGCCGGGAAGGGTTTTGCTCTCGCGAGCGTTGGTGTTCAGCTTCAGCTTCCCGCCAAAGAAGAGCCGGGCGAGATGCTGGTTCGACGACCAGTTGAAGAACTTGCGGCAGTCGACCGGGATCTCAACCGGGGTCGATTCCTCCAGCTGACGCAGCAACGACGCCACCTTCGTGGCGAGCTCGTTACTTTGCGTCACCGCCAGTTCGACGTTGGTGCGAAGCCCGTTATACTCCATCTCGGTCGTGCACAGCAGGCCCTCCATGCGGGCGAGGCAGATGATCACCTGTCGCTGAGCCAGCGCCTTCTCCATGTGCTTGCGGTAGATGAGCTCAGTGTTTTCAAGATCGCCGTGGAGGTACTCGGTGAGGGTTGTATATGGAATCTCGTACGTCTCCTTCCCCTCCGCCCACGCCCGCTTCACCGCATCCAGCTTTGGTGTCTGCCCGCCGTAGCTCTTTGCCACCTCCTCGAGACCAGCACCGTGTCCAAGCTTCACCTCCTGTCCAGTGAGGAGGTACTCGCCGTACATGGTGTCCCAGATCCGCCCGCCACGACGCAGAAACCGTCGCAACTCGACATCACGCCACACGTGCAACAAGTCGAATTTGATGTTGTGGCCGACGATGATGTCGTAGTCGTCCAATGGTGGGAAGAAGATAGAGTCCTTTGACGACTTCTCGACCAACTTCACCACGCCAGTGACAGAGGGGTCGTCGTAGCGGAGGGCCACGTTGCGGTCAAAGTACCTCTTTGGGATGAACACGTTCCCCTTGTAGTCACGCGCACCGGAAAGAACAACGTAGTTTTCCTTCGTGAATGGGTTCGCAATGCGCTTGTAGCGGCGCACTGTTGTCGTCTCGAGATCCACAATCAAGTACCGCTTGACACCTTCTAGTGCCTGTGACTCTCGACTCAGTCGGTCCTCGTTTTCGTAGATCTTCGACATCCACTGCTGCAAACCGAACGCCACCTCGGCGTCGTTCACGTTGACCTTGTTGAGGAGCGTGGCAGGCATGGAGGAGAGGTTTGCCGGGTTCTCCTCCGCAAGCCTTGCAACCACCTCGTACGCCTTCTTGCCCTCCATCTGTGGTGGGATGCTGCTCGCAGCAGACATGATCGCTGGCGACACCTTCTGCAGGCGCTCAGAGAAAAGCTTGTTAGCCAAGGCAGTAAACCCCAACTGGAGGAAGCGCTCAGCCTTCTCCTCGCCTTTGCGGTTGTGCCCATCCGCGACGCAGTTTTCCCGGATGGTAGACCACGTACTGCGCGGGTCTGCGTCCTCCGTAATTCCTTTCGCTACGCTCTGTCCGCCAAAATACGGCGCGAGGCTTGTGAGCTCCGCCACAAAGAACGGGCTCTTTGGACGGCACGTGCGCGCAAATGCAACAAGCTTCGCCGAGCTGGTGCGCTTCGTCGGCACAAAGAGGGAAATGGAGGAGCTACCCTCACCATATAGCAGCGTCGTCAGAGTGTTCAACTTGGACGTCTCCTCCGCGAGGCTGCGAATCATGTGCACGGACTGCGTACGGTTCTGTGCATTATAGATGGTCACGACCATCGTGTAGCCCTCCGCGATAGTACCGCGGCCAACGCGTACGTTAATGTCCACGACAAAGATATTCACCGCCTTCACGACACGCCGCACAATCTGCTGGATTGGATCGAGCGTCTTCCGACTGCCAGGGGTGCCGAGCCGCTTGTGAACATTGAACAGGACACTCCACCCAAGGATAGCGTCGCGTGCTGCCCCGGGCTTGCTCACGTCGTCGCTGGTGATGTACGCACCGGAGTCCACATCAAATGCGGATGGCTCAACAAGCTTTGTCGTGAACTGCTTACCCGTGAGGTAGAAGGACGCCTCCTCCAGCCCCTCGGGGATCACGGCGCTGCTGACGACCTCCTGCTGCGAGCGGAAGGCCATGTACACGATGCCCCACGAATCGGGCGCTGCTACCATTCGCTTGCGCCCCTTCTCGATCAGTGTCGCCACGGCCGCCCTCAGCTCAGGGTTTGTGTCATTCGCAAAAATGAGACCAGCGATAAACTCCTCACCAATGCGTTCATCCATCCAGAGAGAGGCCTTCCACAGGTGACTTCCGCTAGTTACCACCAGTTCATTCGTGGTGGCGCAGTACACACCAAAGGACTGCGCCGATGAATCATACGAAACTGTAAAAAGGCTATACTGCGCCTTCGCGAGCAGCACCTTCTCGTCTGCATGATTCACTGTTGGCGAGAAGGGGTTCTGGCGCGCGGGGAACGGCACAATGGGTCTCGCCGCCGTAGCTGCAGTGACAGTCGCAGGCCTACTAGCTTTGGGCATTGCTGCCGTTGTTTGTGTGTGCTCTATGGTTGTGCCATCGCTCCGTGCCGCCGCCACAGGCGATGCTGGCGATGCCGTCTGGCATTCCCGGCCGGGCCAACGCTGGGCTGCCACCAGCTGTGGCGCTGCGATCAGCGAGACACTGCGGGGCCAGGTCGCGCTAAGACACCGCCGAATCATAGTCTGGTGGTGTGCTTCTATAGGTGTGTATATGTGTGTGTTTGCTCACGCGAGGAAATCGCGAGAGGGGGGAAGGGAGAGGGCAAAAAAAAAAGCAAGTCACGTACGTTCGACGCCCGCGCCGAAAATACACAGAAAAGAGGGTGATTTAATAATGCCCCTATGGTAGGAAATCAGGGAAAAGTGATAGATGTAGGTGAGTAAGCGAGCGCAATAAGCTCTGCAAGACAATGGACAGCATGGTGCTGTGAACAGCCACATTGATATACAAATGCGGAGAGGATTCCTCGTCACTGCGTGCATTCTCAGCTAAACACATCCAACATTTGATCTTTCCAATCAGTCGAAAAAACGCGCAAGTGTTTACATTGGATCTAGGAGGGAGTTTTAAGCAGGTCAGCAGCAGCATGCCTAGTGTCGATGTGGGTGGGAGTCACGCAGAAATTAGAGCAAGCGCAGGGGAGGTGGTGGGCAAGCAAAGCAAGAAAACAGCTCGACGCGCCGCTTCTGTAGATTCCCCTCAAACAAGGTCGCTCTCATGGCTGACCGCCTACGAGAGAATAAGGGGGGGGAGAGGGGGGGGGAGGGAATGAGCTAAACGTGCCCATCAGTCTTTGCGTAGTAGAGGTCGATCTCCTCGCAGAAGAGCTCGTGCAAGGACTCCACGTCAGCGACGCGGTGGTCAAACTCCCACATGTACGGATGCGGCTCATCCTCCACAGTGTAGGTGGCCGCGTCGGGGAGTGTCGCTGCAGGTGTCAGGTACTCCTCTGGTGGCATGCTGCCGTCGTGCACAATCTCGTCGGAAGGGGTATATATTGGTGCGAAAAATGGGTCGCGCAACG
The DNA here is from genome assembly GCA_000482205.1 of Herpetomonas muscarum. Taxonomy (NCBI): domain Eukaryota; phylum Euglenozoa; class Kinetoplastea; order Trypanosomatida; family Trypanosomatidae; genus Herpetomonas; species Herpetomonas muscarum. The sequence continues at coordinate 14,180 of AUXJ01000798.1, forward strand.
CCTCCAATGCCGTGGGACGCTTCCGGGGGTCAAAGTTGAGAAGTTTCGATATGAAAGCGGACGCGCCCTTTGGAATGCTCTTCGAGCCGAACAGCGCCGCCCGGAACCGGGACTCCTGGGCAGCGCCCGACACTGCGTCCGCCTGCGCGGATGGCGTCGGGCTCTTCGTGCTACAACCAAGCAGTATATCCTTGATAAATTGCTTCCCCTCCATGCCTCCTGCGAATATTTCATCGACCTCGTCTTCCGACCGTGGTAAACCCCGTAGACCTGGTGTTTCCATAATTAAGGTTAGTTGGGAGAGGTAATTAACACCGCGGAAAACAGGAGTACGGGTGAGCATCTCTGCGAGCACGCATCCCAGAGACCACATGTCGACTGCGTGGTTGTACCGGCTCATCACAAGCAGCTCCGGGGCACGGTAGTACCGGGTGACAACGTACCCCGTTAAGCTGTACATCACTGGCAAGGAGCTAGATGCTGCAGGCTCCGGCGCAATCGCATCACCAGAGCCGTAGTGGTCAAGGAGGCTAGGGCTGGAATCAAAGGCGCTAAATTGGTACTTTGCGAACAGCGCGGCGTCCTCGTCATCCTCCTCTTCGGAAGTGCCGGGAAACCCCGACTTGTCAGGACCAGTGCTAGCTTGAAACAGAGGAACACCACCACGCGCGAGGCCAAAGTCGCACAGCTTCATCTCGCAATCGCTGTTTAGTAGTATGTTGCCTGGCTTGATATCACGGTGAATCACCCCGCTGCTGTGAACGTAGATGAGCGCCTTTATGATCTGGTACGCAATGAAGCGAAACTGCTCCTCGTGCACGGGAAGGGTGGACTTGAGCAGTGCGCTGAGGTCGGTGTCCATTAGGTCGGTTGTCATGTAAATATCGCTAAAGTCGGCCTTGGCCTCGCCCGGTGGATACATGACTCGTTCCAGTCGGACAATATTGGGGTGTCCGCGGAGATACCGCAACATTTTGATCTCGCGCAGCACCCGCCGGCCGTCAATAAGGTCGTCGAAGACCTTTGGAACTTTCTTGATGGCTACGTACGGCGAGCGTCGGCCGTTGGGGAGCACCCGTCGAAAGTAGGGCTCCGCCAAGAGAGTGGGTGCGCGGATGCTCCCACTGCACGCGGCGTCCGTGGAGCTTGACGCCTGGCCCCGACCATCGCCGCTACTGGGATCTGGCCCATCTGAGTGTTTAAGGAAGTGACGGCAGCCAAAGAGCTGAGCGTTCCCCTCATCGTCACGCTTGCGTAGCAGGATGCGGCCCTCCTCCTCGTTACGGAGAATAGAGTCGTTTGTGTACGCGGTGCCAGGGACGAGCCGCAGGTCCACCGCAGCGCAGACAATGCCGTAAGCGCCGTACCCAACTACTGACAGAACCTCGTAGTGTGACGGGACGTTAAACGCATTTCCGCGGACCTGGTACATTTTCGCGCCGGCTCCCTCGCCGGTCATGATGGCAGGGACTGCGTCATGCGATGCGAAGAGGAGACCGTGCTCCCGCGCCTGGTTCAAATGAAGCAGTGTCTGTTGGGAAAAACTCATAGTACACTGATGACGGAAGGACGGGGGAACGTGGGCCGTTGGCCCCGCGCGTCAGTCAAAAAAGAGAAGCGGAGAAGAAGGAGCCCGATATGGTGCCCCTCCCAATCAGGGCGACTAGTGTATAGACGCTACAGTAAGAATGTCAGTCGCTGTTCAGGGGTTAAACCAGGGTCACCGCACAGCGACAAGAGCCCACCGCGTGGGACAGACAAACAGAAGAAGTGGAACAAGTAGTGTACTCGTTATGCATTGCATAAAAGGAGGGGGGCACTGTGGAAGGGGCATGGCGTATGCAAGAAAGCTCTTGATTAGACTGTTTTGTTTCACTGAGGGTACTAGCGTCACTATCAGCTAGCGTCCACATTTTTTTCTCTAAACAGGAACGGGAGGGTACCAACCTGCGCTTACACCGTCCTGCGGAAACAACGGTATGTCTTTTTTTGTGTGCGTGGAGAGTAATTTTGGAATTTGTGTGTATGGGAGTGGGTTATGTACATGGTGTGTATAATAGTACATCACACAGGTCAACAGGATAAGGACAGGGGAGAATAAAAAGGCTGAATAGTAGTGTTACCCGTTACATGAAGAAAAATCGTGAGGGGCGGGGGGGTCACAGCGAGAGTTCCCAAACTGTCCTATATCAGAATCAGACAACAAAAGTAAAAACAAGTGATATAAGAATAAAAAATCAGAAAGAAGAAAAAAAAAGAAAGACCCAAGGAAAAGGAAGACCCAAAAGAAAAAGCTCTTGTTATGAAAGAAAAGTAAAATAGTAAAATAGGTGTTGAAATGGAAAGGGAAAAAGAGTGTATACTGGCGTCTACTCCACAACGTCCAGCAGCAGACCGACGCCAGCAATCACCCATTTGCGAGCCGGCTGCTTCGACTTGAGGAAGAAGCCCACCACGAAGCCCGGACCACGCGCCTGCGTCTTGTAGAGCGGACACTCGTACTGGTCGCGGCGATCAATCTTGCCGAGCGGCAGCGAACGCACCTGCATGATGGGCATCTTGGGGTACAGTTCCTTCAGCCGGCTATCCTCGATGCAGCCACCAGTGGTGTCCCACCGCGCACCCTCCATCGCGAGGCCGCAGATGTAGCAACCGTCACGAGCGCTCGTCTCGATCTGGTCAGCGGACTTCTTGAGGACATCAATCACCAGGGCCATCTGATCAAGGTCGAAGCTGTTCTGGATCGACGTCGTCTGCATAATGGCTGTGAGGAAGGACATGGGGTTGAAGAAGAGGGAAAGGTTGGTAACCTTGGGGGTCTGGAGGTCGATGTTCCAGCTAACAAGCTGCTCGTTACGCTGCAGGAAGTTCTCCACCCACGAGCCGAGCATGCGCTGAGACATGAACGACACACGCTCCCACTTCTCCGGCAGCTTGTCAAGGAAGATCTGGTCGAACAGCTCCTGCATCGCAGCCGTCATGGACAGGGCACCCTTCAAACCCAGATCCAGCTCCTCCAGCGTGGTACGCAGCGTCTCAATGAGCAGGTTCATGCGCTCGCACTCCTGGTAGAACACGTGCTGCTGCGGGGAGCGGTCATCCTCGAGACGCTCAGCGAGGTCCTGCAGGTTGTGCTCCTCCGGAAGGCGTTCACGGATCTCGTCAATCTTCTGCTGCACAATGTCCTGCGGGCTCAGCATGTCGCCACCAGAGTGCTTCTTTGGCTGGAGCTCGTTAATCGTCTTGAACAGCACGTCAGCCTGCGTCGTACGGTAGTTGATTTCGGCGTTCGGGTGGAGACCGTAGAGCAGCGGCGACTCTGTGGGGAAGTCGTTGACCTCGGTGAGCGACTGCATGTACTCCTGGTAACTGCACGGGGTGGGCACAGAGATGCCAGGGGCAAGCATCAGTCCGTCGCAGCATTCTGGCACAATGTAGCTACGCAGGTAGGCCATACACAACACACGATCCCAATCGTCCGTAATGTGGCCACCGTACATGATCTCACCAAAGACGTAACGGAGATCCTCCCACGGGACCTTGGGACGGTCCTCAATGTAGTTGGCAGCCACCTCCATGCACGTCGTCAGATCACCAGCGTTGAACGGGTAGGCGCGGTTCCATCCGAGCGGGCCGAACTTCTTGCGCTCGACAACGACGGCATGGAAGAAGCACATGGAGAACATGATGCAACGGTACTCCGTCGGCTTCGCACTGCGCTCCCACGGCTCATCACTGAAGTTAGCCATGGCACGCACAATGTTCTGGCGGATACCCGTCGGCGGCTCAGACGTCAGCTTCACAGAGCGCTGCAGCACACCAATGGGGATGACGTTGGAAGGCTCGGCAGAGAGGAACACACGGAAGTCCGCGTGGCCCTTCTGGCCATCAAACGGAATCTCGTCGTCCGTCACCTCAATCTCCTCCTCCTTCTGACGGGAGCCGCCCTCCTCGTCCTCGTCCGTCTCCCCATCGCCGCTGCTGCCCTCGCCGCCCTCGGCGTCCTCGCCGGCCTCCGCGTCCTCCTTCGGCTCCTCCCCATCGGCAGCGCCTTCGGCACCCTCGCCATCCTCGGCACCCTCGCCATCACCGCCAGCGACGTCGCCGGCAGCCATCGCGCGCTCCGCCGCCCTCTTCTCGCTAATCTCCTTGCGCAGCTGGGCCATGCGCGTGTACGTCTCGGCGTAAACATCGAGGCGGCGCTCCAGTGTGCGGAGCCACTTCTCAACCAGATGAATGTTGTTGAGTAGCGCCCAACCGCCCTCGGCGAAGCACTTGTCCAGCGCACGATCGGCCACCACTTCCTGACCCTGACCAAGCGACACGTTGTGCAGCTTCTCGTTATCGTACGTGTAGCCCATCTTGCGACCAAGCTCCTCGATGGAGCGGACGGGATCGACACCGGGGGACAGAATGAAGAAGAGCGGAGTCGTCGTGCTCGAGTTCTGGAAGGACACGGAGATGTCCACGGCCTGATCGGACACGAAGAAGCTACCAATGCTGTCGCTGACGAACGTCTCCAGCGCGGCCGTGAGGCGATCCGGCCGGAGGCAGCGCAGCACCAGAAGGCGCTGGAAGTCCGTCAGGTTCTTCCACTCCGCCGGCATCTTCTCGAGCTCCGGCTTCTCCGTCTCACACCACTGCGCCCAACGGTTGTTCTCGGACATGTCCGAGGGGAGGAGGTTGAACTCCGGGGTCGCACCCTCGACCTCGGCGAGTGCCTGCACGGCGTCCCACGACGGCTGCTGGCACCACTCCGCCACCGTCTCCGGCCGCTCCGTGCCGGGCTTCTTCTTGCCACGAAGCAAGAAGTCCAGCTGCTTCGGGTTCACCGCATTTTCGCGACCGAGAATGGCGAAGGTGAGCAGACTCGAAAAGATGAGCTTGTGGCGCTCGAAGAGACCACGAGACACATACGCGAACACGCTCTCAGTGATGGAGCGAATGACGTTAATCACACGCTTGTTCACATCCTTCTTGTTCTCCGGCTGGGGGGCCAGGGCGAGTGCCTTGTTGAACACCACCATGAACGTCTCGAGCGAGTACTGGTACATGTGGTCAATCTTCCACAGCTGGTCAATCTGGAAGAAGAGCAGGGAACCGCGGACGGCGACATCCGTGTAGCGCAGACGGTTCTGGGCGATATCCTTCTGCGTCGTGATAGCGAGCGCAAACGACGCGTTAATGTCCTTCGCCTTCTTCTTGGTCGTCTCCAGGTTCTCGACGAGGGTGATGTTCTCGAGAATGTCGCCAGTGGCGTTGGTCAGCTCGTAGAGCAGACCATCCTCACACTGCTGCAGCTCGATGGTCATCGTGTTCATCTGGCGGAGCAGGGCACCACGCTTCTTCTCAAGATCCGGGCGCTCGTGGCTCACAACGACAGCGAGCAGCTGATCCTCCAAACCTGTCTCTGTCACCATGAAGTTGATCAAAGTCGTCTGCGCGTTGACCTCGGGACCGTAGTGCGGGTTACCAAGCTTCGTCTGCAGAATGAGGCGGAAGTTGGGGTTGTACTCCACCTCCGTCGCGCCCAGCTTGATGTACTGCTTGCCACCCTTACGGAAGGTCTGGCGACTCAGCACGCCGTCGAGCACTGGCTCGATGAACTCGCCGAGCGACTCGATCAGGCAGGGGAGACCCTCCTCGATGCAGACCTGCAGCGTGCGCTGCCAGTCCTTCTGCGTCGTCTGGACAACACGCAGGCCATTCTTCTCCTCCCTCGTCTTGATCCAGCGGACGCCCTGGAGCTGCGGATCGATCATCAGCGGCCAACGCGTGCAGTTGTTGAGAATGGCACCGTTCTCCGTCGACACACGATCGGACGGGAGACCCTCGTTGTTCCACGAGGCCACCGCGGCCTCCGACGACAGCACATCCATGGTCGCGTCAATACCCTCCGTCATGGGAATCTCCAGACGCTGGATCTCCGGCAACCACTCCCGCTCGACAATCTGCTCACGGAACGCCTTGGAGAAGGGGCCAATGTACGAGACGAACGACGCACTGATCAGCACATCGCCGACGAGCAGCGTGGCCGCGTGCTTGAGGTCCTCAATCGTCTTACCCCAACGCACATTCTCGTCGGCGAGACCGCTCACGAGACGCTGCGCAATGTTCATCTTCATCTGCGTCTTCTTCGCCTTCGCCTCGATGATGTTGGCCTCGGCGACGGCCTCGTCGTACTGGCTCACAAGGGCGTCGAGCTTCGCCTTGAGGTCGGCGACCTTGTCCTGCACCTTCTTCAACGCCGCGCGACTCGACGCGAGACGCTGCTGCGCCTCCGCGAGACGCTCCTCCTTCGGGCGCACCTCGCAACGCACAATGTGGTAGCGGTTCATACCAATGGCCCACTGGCACAGACCGGCGGCAGCGGCGGACTTGGTGCGGATGAGTTCGGGCTTGAAGTTGGGGTTGTTGATGTAGACCTGAATCTGGTCGACGCACTGCTGGGGGATGTTGTTCACATCGAAGCCGCGGAGCTCCGCGAGGAAGCGATCGACCTGGTTCATCATCTTCTTACACTCGTTCCAGTTACGCTGGCTGGCACCGGGGATGGACTTGGGGTTGGATGTCAGCACCTTCACACAGATGGCGACCATCTGCACATCATCCGGCGGCTTACCGAGGTTCTTCAGCTCCGCAATCGACGCCTTATCGAGGGTGTCGAGAGCCGCCAGCGCCTCCTGCACAAGCGGCTGCGCCTTGGCGAGATCCTCCTGACACTGCCGCTCAAAGTCCGTCACCTCAGCGACAATCTTGTTCGTCTTCTCCTCCTCTTTGTTGGCGATCGCCGTCTGCTCCTCGACCACAGACTTTTCGCGGCCAACAGTCTCCATGAGGGCGGCGGTCTTCTGACGGGCCTCCTCCACCTCGACACCCTCCCGCTGCAGCACCTCCTGGAGGGCCTGCACCTGCGCCCCGGCCTCCTTAATCTTGTCGATACCACTCTCCAGGCGCTCCGTGTTGTCGAGGTTCTCGCGACGCTTCTTGGCGAGGAGCTCCTTGTAGAAGGCGATAAGCTCAAGGAAGGACTTGGGCGTCGTGTAGGCGCGGCGCTTCTCCTGCGTGTAGTAGTCATCGCTCACCTCCGTCACCTTCATCTGGCAGAAGGCCATGTACTCGGCAATGTTCTTGGTCGTCTCCTCACCGCCAAGCTCAATCTCGGAGAGGAATCGCTGGGCGACGGACCGGAGGGCCTGCTCCGGCCAGCTCAGGAACCAGTCAATGACCGTCGTGTTCGCAAGGGCGGGGAACTGACGGCACCACGCCGCGAAGTTCTTGCTCACAGGCGAGAAGCAGAGGATGATGTGGAGGTTGGAGCGGACCTTGTTGATGAAGTACTCCCAGCACACATCTGGGTTCGAGTAGTCCTGGAAGCCGGCGGCCTTCACCTCGTTCGTGATGGAGCCGACAATACCGTCACGCTCATCCTGGTTGAACAGCTCCGGCACGTTACCGCTGCTCAGCATATCGTTGAGGTACACCAACATGTCGAGCGACACAATCTGGGTATCGGTGAGGATGAACGCGAACGGGTAGCCACGCAGACCGGCCTTGCGGTACAGCTCCTGCATGTCTGTGCGGAAGTCGTTGATATCGTACGTGCTCGTCACGAGAATCTGGAAGATGTCGTGGCCGTTGATGAACGAGGCGAGCCTGGCGAGAGACTGCTTACCAGAACCACCAACACCGACCAGGAAGGCGTTACCACGGGCGTTCGACGTGATACGGGAAATGCGGCAAATGTGCTCAATAGCCTGGTTGAAAAGCACCAGGTTCATGACGGCGTAGCTGTCATTGTACTCGGCAAGCTTCTTCTGAAGGAAGGTGCTGGCGAGGTCGTAGTCGGTCTCGTGGTAGACGTTCTCCTCGCCCTCGTTCGTCGTGTGGAACGGCGCCCACAGCAGCGGCTCCTCCAGCACATCCTTGACATTCACGTCGCCGAAGCCGGCGCGTCCAATCGTCTCGGCGAGGAGGGCGTCGTAACGCTTCATATCGTCGTCTTCAGCCATGCGATCGCGGAACGTGCGGTTGCACTCGTGGACCCAGAGGCGCACAAACTGGAGGCTGTTGTTGTGAAGCTTCGGGTTCGACTTGCAGAGACCCTGGAAGATGTTGAACATCTCACGCATGTTCCACTGGTAGTGGAACTTGATGGCGGTGGGGAAGAACTGCTTGGAAATGTTGTGGTGCAGCTCAATCGTGGCGTTCGTGACGAGCGTAGTGAGGGTGTCGCGGATATCGCGGTTGAAGCCACGGCTGGTGTGGGCCTGCAGAATCTGGCCGTAGATGCTGACGAGATCGGCGCGGTCGGGCATGTTGGTCGAGAAGACAGCGAAGTGACGCAGGAGACGGTCGAGAATGCTGAACGTACCAGACTTGGGGTTCATCGCACCGACGTAGCGCACGTCGACAATTTCCTTCTGCAGAATCTTGATGCGGTCGTACCAGAAGCCGTAGCCGACGTGCTGCTGGAGCAGGGCAATCGCCTCCTGCGTTCCGTACTTGTCGGGGGCGGGCATGTTCATATCGTCGAGGAAGAAGACAAGCTTCCTGCGGTTGAACGGACCGTACGTACGACCGGAGCGCTTCTCCAGCGACTGCTCCATGACAGACTGCAGGCCGGCCGACGACGTACGGGCGTTGAAGGCGATGGTGCGGAAAAGCACCTTCTCGTTGTCGAGAGTGCGGAGCTTGGACATGATCAGGTTCGTCTTGCCCGTACCGGCCGTACCTACGAGCATGACACCCTTCGCGTTGTCGATGAAGAGGCTCATGAGGTAGGACATACGCACCGTGTCCGCCGTCTGCACCGTGACGGACGACAGCTGCTGCTCGCCCTCCGGGTTGTAGGGCTGCACCAGCTCCGACCACGGACGCCAGTCGTACAGCGGCGGGCCGCCCTCCTCGTTCTTGATCTTGGCAAGGTAAAAGTCGAAGACGGAGCCGTTCTCGCTGATCTTCATGTTCGGGAACTCCTTCTTCCACTGGTTCGAGAAGTTGAGACGCATGTCGATGCGGCCATCGGAGCTAGGCAGCGGGCCGCCAAACGCCCAAAGCACGGCAAAGACAAAGTACTTCTCGTAAATGTCGAACGAGTTGGGGTGCTTGGCAATCTCATCCGGGTCCATGGTCTTGAAGATGCCATCGAGCAGGAAGCAGATGGTCTGCACAATGTTGATGTCCATCACGGCGACGATGGTGCGCATGGAGCGCTTCCAGAACTCGAAGACGTACGGCACGTACTTGTCGAAGAGGTTGTCGAGGATGGCGCCCTCGCGCTTCTCGCGGGAGGCGATCCACTTGTCCTTGAACGGACCCCAGCCAAGATCGGTCTCGTTGATGAAGATGACACCAGCACGCGACACGGTGGCAGGAGAGGCGTTGCGGAGATGGGAAATCTCGAAAATCATACGCATCGAGTCCGTCAGCGGGATACGCTCGTTCGACACGAGCGTCAGCATCTTGTTGTCATCCATGACGGTGTTCATCGACTCAATCCACTCGGCGTCGATAATACCATCCAGGACGATCCACTTCATGTTCTTGCGCTTCTTCGACTCGACGGCGTAGTCTCGGAAGATGGTGGAGAGAATACCGTCGCGCCACTCCTTCTGCGGCGTGAAGTAGCCGTACAGCTCGTTGGACGAAATAGCCTTCGGGTTCAGACACGAGGACACGGCCTTTGCCTTCCACGTGTCCTGGTTCAGCCGCGTCAGGGCGCCCTGGAGGCAACGCCAGCACTCCGTCTTACCAGCACCAGCGGAGCCGAGAATGAAGACGGAGTGACGCACGTGCAGGAGCTCCTCGTACTGCACACACTTTAGGATAAAGATGTCGTTCTCGCCGGGCAGGTTGCCCTGTTCCTTGCACACCTCCTTGCAGGCAGCGACGAGCTCCGGCTTGTCCTTCTTGGGCACCTCGAGGTTGGGGAAGAGGGAGCGGATCAGACCCATGAACACGTACACATCATCCTTGCTCAGCTTGGCCATGTTCGTATCACGCAGGGCACGCATGAGCACGTTACGCTCTGGCAGGTCCGGGTCACCACGCTTGAGGGCACCGGCAATGTACAGCACAGACTTGACGGCACGAAGACCCCAATCGTAGTGATCCTGGGGCGAGAGAAGCTCCTTGTTGAGACGGTAGAGCGTCACGAACTTGAGGGCAAGGTCCTTGGCATCACCAAAGCCCTCGGCGGCAAGCATAATTTCGCAAATGTTCTTGAGATCGGGCACAACCATAGCGCACGGGCGGAAGAGAGACTTAATGTTCTCCGGCAGCTCGGTACGACCGGCGTAACCGGGGTTCATGGTAATCCACATACCGACGGACGGGATGATGGAAATCTCCTCGCCAGCGAAACGGAACCGCTTCTTGCGCTCCTTGAGCGCGTTGAGAATGGAGCCGACCTGCGTGGCAACGACAGAGAGCACGTCAATGGAAATGCGGTTAAACTCATCGAAGCAACCCCAAGAACCGGACATGGCGAGACCCTTGAAAATCTGACCCAGGGTAATGTAGTTCATCTGATCGGAGCAGTTGAACACGTAGCAAGCAATACCCATGTTACGCGCAAGATCCTTCGTCGTCTCCGTCTTGCCGGTACCGGCGGGACCGGCGGGCGCGCCACCCTGGCACAGACGGAGCGCCTGCGTCAGCGTGATGTAGCACCGATCCGTCAGCTTCGTGATCACCAGACAACCACAGAGACCAATGTACTCGTAGCCGTTGATAAAGTCGGCATCGGCGATGCGGATCTCGTTACCCTTCGTCTCGTCCCAGTAGTACCGCAGCTGAGACTGCCAGCTGAAGGCCTCGGCGGAGTCGACGCGGTCGTCGACCATGTTCTGGACAATATCACGGTTGTGCACGTCGATGGTAATGAGGTGCACAAGCATCTTACGGTCGTTGGACGAGCGCTCCAGCAGCACCTCTTTAATCAGGCTGTCCAGCTGCGCCTTCTGGTTCTTGAGCAGGTCCTTCATGCCCATATCGTTACCCTCCTCCATCTGCGTGAAGGCCTGGTGCACCTCCGTGGTGAACCAAATACGCGACGCCACGATGACGGCCTGGCAGGGGTACTGGTAGATCCACTCGTTACGCGGCTTCTCAATGTAGCTCGCGTTCGCCTCACGAATGTGGTGGCGCATCGCACGCTTCGAGCACGCCACGATGCCGTCCAGCCAGGTCTCGACGGGGCCCTCGCAGACGTAGTTGTCCGCCAGCGCCACCTTCTCGCCCTGGATGGACACCATCTCCCACACCTCCTTCTCGTTGGCCGACGCGCCGGCGGGGTTGTTGTCCAGGGAGAAGGTCTCCACAGAGTCGATGATCTTGCTCATGTGGGTCATGACCGAGCGAGGGTCAGAGCCCTTGGACAGGATATCGATGAGATCCGTATCGGAGACGAAGAAGAAGCGGGGGAAGATCTTGCGCTTGGTCTCGAGGTAGTCGGCAAGCGCCTTCTCACAGCGCGAGAGAATGTCCTGAATGTAGTTGAGCGTCTGCTCGAGGTCCTCGTTGCGGCCAATGTCGTTCCGGAGGTTCTCCGAGCAGATGGCCTCCACGACGCCCGTGTACACGTGCGCCTTGCTCATCATGAGCCGGAAGACACGGTCAGCCTCGCTAAAGTTCTTGGCGTCCTCGGGAAGCTGCACCTTGATATCTTCGGAGAGCACGAAAATGGGGAAGAGGTTCTGCCACTGACGCTGAATATCCACCCACTTGGTCGTGCACGTGTCCACGAGCCCGAGGTTCTTCTGCCAGCTCAGCACCTTGTCGTAGAAGTACTCCACGAAGCGATCGGAGAGCATGGAGGAGAGGGCGTTGTTGTCGTTCTCAAGCTGCTCCACAATCTCGTCGACGGCGCCGAGAAGGTACACGTCGAGGGCCTCATCCTTGTGGTAAGAGAAGAAGAGCTTCTCCCATGCCTCGATGATCTTGGTCAGGTTCTTCTCGATACGCAGCTCCTTCTCTGCCTTCTCCACAATGTTCGCCACCTCATCCGAGTAGTTGTGCAGGCCGAGCGAGAAGAGCTTCTCAAGCGTAAAGTCGTCGGCGGCGGGGTCGATCGTACCAGTCTGCTTCGTGGTCGTGACGAGCTCCTGCCAGTGACGCGGCCGCATCGACGGCGAAGTGAGGGACTCGCACAGCGGCAGGGAAGTGCGCATGTTGCGCACCTGCTCGTCCACGCCCTTGAAGACCTCCCACCCCTTCACCTTCATCGGCTGCTGCTGCAGCTGCTTGGAAAGCTTCTTGCCCTCATCCTCGAAGTGGGCGACGTCGGCGTCCTTGAAGGTGGAGCGCATCCAATCCGTGAACTGGGAGATGACGTGGAAGTTGAGATCCCACACCTGCTTGAGCAGCCCAAGCTCCTGGCGGCAGTCGCGGATCTCACGGAACTGCGAGATGGCGAGGTCGAACAGGTCCTGCAGGTTCTGCAGCTCCTTTGCCTCCCCCTCCAGATCCATCAAGTGGGTGTAGAGGCGATCAATCTCGTCGTACACGGAGTCGCGGTCGATGCTGTACGTGAACAGGGCGTTCTCGTGGAAGATATCCACCTCCTTCTTCAGCGTGCCCTCGAACTGGGTGACGTTCTCCTTGATCTTCTCCGCCTCGCGATCCTGCACAATCGAGTTCTGCGCACGCGCGTTGAGGGCCTTCTTGTTCAGTGCCACCCACTGCTCCGGCGCCGACTTGCGCAGCTCCTCGAGCTTCTCAATCTTGGCCAGCTCCGCCTCAGCGTCGGGGGACGTGCTCGCGTGGGCCTTGAGCAGGCGGATGGCAGACTGAATAGGCGGGAACATGCCATCGGTTTCGCCGGTCTCGTCCTTGCCCATCACCTCCGTGTTCCGCTTACGGCAGTCACGAATCCAGCGCATGACGCACTTGAGAGAATCCACGTCGCCGTCGAGCACCTCCACCTCGAGACCCTTGTCGGCCGCCTTGATGAAGTCGAAGAGGTTGTGCAGATCCTTGCGGGTCTTGTCGATCAGGTAGTCCGAGTACATGTCCTTCCACTTCTTGCAAAGGTCACGCAGAGCCACACGCAGCGGCTTCACGTCAATGAAGACGAAGCCTTCCCGGTGGCGATCCTCGATCGAGGCAACGCGCGTGCGCACGCGGCCGTACTCGGTGATGGCGCGGTCAAACTCCTGCAGTGCAACGCCAAAGTACTCCTTCGGCTTCTTCGCCCCAACCGCAGAGGCACTCACCTCGTTGGCGGAGGTCATGCTCCCACGGCGGGGCTTGCCACCGGGGCTGGCTGAGAGGTCGCCCTCAAGGAACTTGGCAAACGCGCTCTTCCGGTCCGTCTCCCACAGCTGCTTGAACTCGTCGTAGACGCGGCGGTACGCCTCGCAGCTTTCGTGGTTGCTGTCGAGGAGGGACCCAATCTCGGAGACAACGCGCTGGACGTCCTCGTTCTCGCGGATGTACTCACCGTACGAGGCGTACGAGTCGGACCCCTCGAGGAGCGGGGCAATGGTGCTGGTCGCATCCTCGATGCCGTTGATGGCGTTCTCAAAGTACTTGCGCACCGTCCGCTCCTTGGCGGCATCGTCATCTTCCTCATGGGCCTGGAGGGCCGGCTCAAACTTGGACGTCGACGTCGGGTGGCTCGGCGTCGTCTTGGTGAGGGCGAGCTTGACGTCGAGAAGCGCGATGCCGTCGTGGTCGGCGAGCCACTGCGGGTCAATCTGGTTGCGGAGCTTCGTCAGCGAGCTCACGACCGCGTCGACGAGGGACGCCTTGAGCTCACTGTTGACGTAGCCCAGGTACTTGATCCACACCTCGCTGTCCTCACTCACCTCAGGCTGCTCCGCGGTGTGCTTCAGCTCGTTCAGCGTCTCCAGACTGTTCTTGACCAGCTCGTGGATGCTCACGCCGCACGTTTCCAGCTCACTGCTACGGTTGGTGACGTGCGACTCGAGCGTCTTGCGGAGCTCCGGCTCGTTCATGGTCTTGTCGCCGCGCTCGGCGTCCAGCGGGAACAGCTGGTCAGCCTTCTTGTATTCGCTGATGATGTCGTTCATGCGCTTCACGTTCGCGTGCAGAGTGGAGACCACCTTGTCGATGGCACTCACCTTGCGCAGCGCCGTCTCGATGAAGTCGTTCGTGGCTTCCTCGTCCTCCCAACGCACCTCATGCACACCGCGCTCGATGCACTTCTCAAACTCCTCGAGCTCCGCCACGATCAGCGGGCGCTCGTCGTCGGCGCGAAGGCTTGCGCTGAAGTTGTTGTACGTCGTGCACACGTACTCCAGCTTGAGTGCCTGGGTGCGGAACACCTCGCGCTTGGAGAAGACCGCCTGCGCGTCATCGGGGACCGCGAAGACCTCGCCCCCGCTGTTGTCGTAGGAGTTGATCACCTCGAGGTAGTACACCTCGCGGAGCGTCTTGATGAGTGAGGGGTCAAAGTTCACGGAAAGCTGCCGCGTCTCACTGTCCATCTCGAGGACGGGCAGGTGCAGCTTATCCGCACTGATAGAGCCCACCTCACGGGACCACCCCTGGTAGCGGTCGGTGATGGTGCCCTCGAGCAGCTCGCGCAGCTTCTCATAGAGCGCCATCGCTTCGCGACCGCGCTCCGTGTCGAGCACAATCTGGGACAGGTCCGTGACTCGCCCGTGGCTCTCGTTGATGCGGTCGAGGAGGGCCTTGCAGCGGACCACCGCCGATGCGACGGGCGGCATGTTGGGGTAGGAACCGGACGCCTCTCCCTGGTAGTAGATCTCCTGAACGTTGAGGAGGTCCTCATGGAAGTGCTCAAGCACACCGTTCTGCTTCTTGAGCCACTCCTGCTGCATCGGGGCGCGGTCTGTGAAGCCGTCAAAGGTGTCAACAGCCTTGAACACCTCCGTGATCGCGTTCGAGTCATCGATGGAGGTGACCAGGATCGAGCCGAGGCGCTCCTCCAGCTCGCGGATTACGCCGCGGAGGGTACCGTAGTCAATGTCGAAGGACTGGTTGGTGATGTCGAGGAGGTTGTAGTCCACACCAAAGAAGCGGTAGAGCGCGTTGTCAAACTTCTCCTTGATGTCCTCAATCTCGAGGGTGTGGTACTGACCCTTCGTGCCGCCAATCTTCATGTTCTCCATCTTGTCGAAGAGCAGCGCCGTCTCGACGACGTCGAGGAGGTCGTGGCAGCGCTCCAGGAAAACGTCGAGGCGGCCAAAGAGGGCCGCGTTCTGGAACTTCCAGGGGCGGGCGACGGAGGCAACGTACGACTTGTAGTAGAAGTAGGAAGCCTTGAACTCGCCGCAGATGGCGAGCGTGGTGCCCAGCTTCTCGATCACCTCCTTCTTCTCAAAGCCCTCCGCCATCTCGGCCACGCTGAGGTACTCGGAGGCGAGGTCAATCAGGTCATTGCCCATCTCGCGAATCAAGAAGACGAGGCGGTTGGGGGTGTTGTAGAAACCAGACTGCGTCCAGAGGAGGTAGAGGTAGTGGAAAAGGCGCCTGAACACGCCACTGCTGACGAGATCAGTGAACTCAATGTTGGTGCCCTGGTGGAGGCACATCTGCTCAAACTCGGGCACAAGGGGCTTCAGGTAGCGGTAGTTGTCGCTCGCCTCGTATGCGGCCTCCTTGAGCTCCGTCATCAGCTGCGTGAACGGACCATGGTAGCTGCTCCCGGCCTTCTTGAGCAGCACGAGGATCTTGAGTGCCTTCACCGAGTACAGCTGCTCCTCGAGGTTGTTCAGGTTCTCCGACTTGTTCTTCCAGAAGGCGACCTCGTCGAGCGGGCACGGGTAGCGGCCCGTGCGGGGCGCCGCCTCCTCCGCCTCCACCGGTGAGGACGCGATGGCAGCCTTGATCTGCTCCGACCAGGCAATGATCGAGCTCTCGAGGACGTAGAGCGTCTCCTTGTCGACGAGACTATCATCGATGCGGTCGGGCAGCGGCACGGGGGGCATTGGCAACAGCGTCTTGCCCTGGCTCAGACCGAGCGTCACCAACAGCTGGGCAAGCAGGCCGTCCGTGTCGGTCATGAGCTCGTCCACGGCGACGTCAGGGACGCTGGCGACGTTGCGCTTGTCGGCGCGCAGGATGGGAGCGTAGACGTTACGGGTGAACGCGTTGAGCCCGCCGAGGGCGTCGACGTTGAGGTCACCGAAGGTGACGCCGTCCCTCATGTGGTTCTCATCAGCGATCTTCTCGCGCTTCAGCTTGCTGAAAAAGATGCCCTTCTTCTTGAGCTCCTCGGGCGGCTGGATGCGGGACATGAACGCACCAGAGGGCGCCTGATATACATAGAGGTGCCGCGCATCCGCCGTGTCCAGGAACTCACTCATCTGGGCGCGGTTGTCATCGTTGTCGATGAACTTCTTCGAGTCCACCGGCTTGAGCCGCAGCGCGGTCGTCACACGCTGCTCGATCCACACGACACGCTTGTCGGCGGGGGCCTCGTCCTTGTCGTTCTTACCCATCTTTCTGTGGCAATCTCTCTATATATGCAGAAACGTTTAAAAAAACGAGGAAGTGTCCAAGGACGTACTCGGAAGAACGGGGGAGGGGG
>AUXJ01000804.1:0-16664 GCA_000482205.1 Herpetomonas muscarum
GTGATCAAATCCCCAGGGCTGCCACCAGCTTGTCCGCGATCGCCTCCAGCTCCTTCAGCGTCGGGCTCTCCTTCACCTCGGCGTGCTGCTGGGTGAACTCGGCAAGGGACACGCCGTCCTCGCAGGCGCGCATGAGGCGGGGGTCGAGCGGGACGGCGCCCCACAAAGGGATGTCAAAATCGCTGCTCAGCCGCTTCCCCGCCCCCACCTTCTCCCCATCCGCGCCGATGTCGACGGGGAAGATGGCTGACTCGCCCTTGCAGTTCGGGCAGACGAAGCCGCTCATGTTCTCGACAAGGCCCAGCACGGGCACCTTCGCCTTCTGGCAGAAGTTAATCTCCCGCTTCACATCCGCCTCCGCGACGCGCTGCGGGGTGGTCACCAGGACAGCGCCGTCGACCCCACCGCACTGCTGGAGGAGGCTGGCGACGGTGATGTGCTCGTCCGAGGTCCCCGGCGGGGTGTCGATGAGCATAACATCAACCTCGCCCCAGATGACATCCTTGAGGAACAGCTTGATCACGCCGTTCTTGCGCGGGCCGCGGAAGAGGACGGCCTCGTTCTTGTCGTCCAGCAGGTAGTGCATCGACATCATCGTCACATTGTCGTCGATGAGCACCGGCTCAATCCCGCCCGAGCTCTGGTGGGCGTCCTCGCCACGCACGCCGGTGAGGCGCGGCATTGACGGGCCGCAGAGATCGAGATCCACGAGGGCGACCGAGAGACCGCGCGCGCCGAGCGTGAAGGCCAGCTCCTTCGTCATGGTGCTCTTGCCGACACCGCCCTTCCCGCTGACGACGAGCACCTTGTGGCGCACGTCCTTCAGCCGCTCCTGAATGATGGGGATGTCCGGGTCGGGGCCCTTCGGGGCGGACGCGCATATGGAGGCGTTGGGGCAGCCCTGGCACGACGGCGCCACGCCAGCCATCGCGCTATCGGGGCCCACGCAGTTAGCGTTTGCGTTCTCCATGGTTACTTAGATTAAATCGTCTAGATAGAGGCAGAGAGAGAGAAAGATAAGAGGTAAGAGAGGGGGGCAGCAACGAAGGCTAAGAAGGGCCGTGGGTGTCAGAGGTATGATGGCACGTATGCTTGGCAGGACCGGAGGGAGAATATCTCAACCGGAATACTGTGACTTTTATATGGAGGAATTCCTCGCTGACTGAATGAGTTGACTGTACGCCGGTTCGAGAGAATAGCCCAAGAGAGAGAGAGAGGACACGGATAATCGCAGGGGATGGCAGGTGAGTTGTTGTTGTTTTGTTCTTGCAGTGTAGCCAGCACACACACAGGGAGGGGTAACCGGTAGGAGGGGAAGGGATTGTATATAACACTTCATTAAAAGGGACAGCCACGAAAGGCACAAAAGGAGTGAAACTACACCCATGATCCCCCCCGTAAAGGGTGGTTTATTTTTCTGTTTGTTTCTCTCTCTTTGGTGAGAGTGGTCATCATACTACGGGGGTGATCGAGGAAATGTAGAGAGGAGAGGGGGAGGGGGGGGATATGGGAGGAGGTGCCGATACACCGCCTCTCCCTACCTGTATTGCCCCACAACGAATCCACAACCAGACGCGCGTGGGCACGACACCAATTGGAAAGCAGCGTAAGATATCATGTAAGGAATATGGTAAATATTATTCTCCTTTCTCTCCTTGGACACCACGAAACTACTGAGGTAGGGGAGGAGGAGGAACAGGGCGGGGGGGGGGGGGGAGGAGTGCACATGAAGGACAAGCAACAGGTGCAATCCTGCACACGCGTGTGTGTGTGTGTGTGTGTTAACTGCTCTTTGTTTTCGCGACAAGCAGCTCGTTGAAGACGGCGTTCATGACGGCGGGGTCCGTCTTCACCCCCTCGCCGAGCATTGAGTAGTCGCTGGCCTCGCTGAGCACATCGGGTGCCTCTGCCGGGATCTTCACCGCCGCCACCCTGCCCTCCCGAATCAGCTTCTTCAGCTGGTGGAAGACGTTCAGGCCAGCAGCGGGCCACAGGTGCTGCGGCGTTGTCGCGGCGTATATGCGCTGGACGAGGGCCATGATAGACAGCCCGGCCTCACTGTCGGAGGCAGACAGCGTCTCCATGATCTGCTGCTCGCGCCGCTCGCGGTGGGCGATGATCTCCTCAATTTTCGCCACGCCGTCCGCCACGACGGGGCCGTGCGCGGGGTACAGTTTCTCCGGCTGGAACGACTTGAGCACGTTGAGACTGCGCATGTAGTCTGTGTAGCACGCGAAGACAGAGGTGCCAGTGCCGAGGATCGTGTCGCTCGTGAACATGGCCCGCTCCTCCTTGAGGAACAGACAGACGTCGTCGTCGGTGTGGCCGGGGGTGGGGACAATGTCCAGCGAGGCGCCCTCGACAGAGAGCGCCGCCGGGGGCGGTAGGCATAGCGCGTCCTCCGGGATTGGCTCGTACGCGGAGGGTTTCTTGTAGAGCACGACCTCGGGATAGAGACGCCGCACCGCCTCCACACCGCCAACGTGGTCACCGTGCCAGTGCGTCAGGAAGAGATGGGAGACACCCACCGGTCGCCCCAGCTCCGCCGTCTCTGCCGCCAAAGCGTCTTTCAGCGCGTCGATGAACTGCGGCTTCCCCTCCCCGGAATCCACCAGCAGGCGCTGGGCCCCGGTACCCACCAGATAGACGTTGCTGCCCTGCAGCGTCATGGCCCCAGGGTTAAAGCCCATCACCCGCACTACGCGCGGGGACAGCTTTGAAATGGCTGGCAGCGCAGCTGCGGAGCTCATTGGCAAGGGAGAAAATATGTGTGTGTGTGTGGGTGTGTGTAAAAACTGCCGACTAGCGTGGAAGAAGAAGATTATCCACCTTCACAGAGGAGCGCTCTGCACTATAACTAGTCAGCGACGGGTGTTTGTTGCTGTTGACTTTGCCAGCTTTGCTATCATGGAAACAGGACAGGCAATTATTCACCCTCCAAAGCTTCGTGTATGGACGCCCAGGCCTAGCTGGCAAATTGTTTTCTTTTCTCTCTATTCAGTAATTGCCGATGGAACAGCTCATCAAGAAGGAAAGATTACAGCGGGGATGAAAAAGAGAAAAGAAATAACAAGAACACAAAGTGCTGCACTGTCAGGAGAAAAAGGCCACATTCTGACAGACAGACATTTAGGGGGAAGGGAGGACGTTGGAATGCCTTTCAGTCCTGTCGCTTACCCCCACAATGAAGTGATATCCTCTTGTTCATATGTAGACGGCCACGCGCAACATGTGCACAGCCGCAGGGGGAAGCTGCCCGCCCCCGCTGCTATGATGGTTTGGTGGATAAACGGGTCCATTCATAGACACCAACTGGATCGCTCGCTATTCCTCTCTTACTTTGCTATTCTTTTTTTTTTTGGGGGGGGGGTGTTTTGCTGCTCGCAATCATCCACAGAGGCAGTTCTCTCTTTCTCTGTGTGTATTTGTGTCTACCATTGCTTCGCGCTCGCCTCCTCAACGGCTACGTCTTCCGCGATGGGCTTCTCCTCATCTATGCCAGCCTCGGCCTTGACGCCGCCCGGGGCCACGCTGCCCTGCTGCGGCAGACGTGGGTGGGGTCTAATGTGGGGTGCGTGGCGGTCAATCTGCCCGATGATCGCGCGGTAGGCGAGCTGTGCGTGGTTGCCTGGCAGCGTGCGGTTGCTCTCGTCGCGCGGCACGAGGAGGAGGGGGCTGTCGTCGAACAGCCACCCCGCGCACCGCATTTCCTGCACAGGGATGTGCGTGTTCACCGGCAACGGGTGCCCGCAGAGTATGCTCGTCTCGTAGCCCCACAGCTTCGCCACGTTGCGGATCGTGTAGCCGCCGCCGCCGAGGACCAGCATCGGCACGCCAAGGTTTTTCACCTCCCGCACACACTCCCCGTGGCCCCACGATGAGAGGTTGAACAGCCCCAGGCGGTCGCCGGCGAGGGAGTCGGCGCCGCACTGGAGGACAATCGCGTCAGGGGAGAAGTGCCCCACCACCTCCCGAAGCGCGTGCCGGAAGATGGAGAGGTAGAAAAAGTCATTCACGCCATCCCACAGCGCCAGGTTCATCGCGTAAAAGCGCCCCCGCCCAAACCCAATGTCGCGGGGGTGGCCGGTCCCGGGGAAGAACCCCTCGCCGAACTTGTGCAGGGACAGCGTGAAGACGCGATCGCTCTGGCAGAAGGCCTCGTCGACGCCGTCGCCGTGGTGCATGTCGAGGTCGATATACAGCACCCGCTCGTGGCACTTCAGCAGCTCAATAATCCCCAGCACAATGTCGTTCACATAGCAGAAGCCGGAGCACTCGCCGCACTTGGTGTGATGCATGCCACCGCCCCAGTGCACAGCGATATCGGCGCTGCCGCTGTTAAGCAGCACCGCACCCATCAGCGTGCCGCTTGCCGTCGCGAGGGAGTGCTCCATGATGCCCTCCGCGGGTGGGCAGTCGCCCGTGAAGTAGGCCTTCGACACCGCCGTGTTCCACAACCAGCTCCGTGAGCTGTGCAGGCCCAGGTTGGCCAGGTACGTGTCGGCGTGGAAGGTCATCAGATCCTCCACCTTCACCAGCGGCGGGACCACCGTCCGCATGTGCTGGTCCAGCTTCAGTGCGCGGATGAGCTCGTGTGTGGCGAGCACGCGGTACGGCTTCATCGCGTGCTGCGGGATCAGCGCCGAAAAGTTACAGTCGGAGGCGTAGCCAGAGGTGTCGATGAGGGCCACCTTTTCCCTCTCATGGGAGTGCGAGGCCGTCATCTCGCTTGAGTGTGTGTGTGTGTGTGAATACACTTCTTTGAAGAAGGTGGGGGAGGGGGGGAGGGGGGGGGGGACAGAAAGGCACAGCCTCCGTATATCTATGGTAAGAATTGTCTCTTTTATGTATGTATAGGTGGACTACAACACCGTCGCGCCTAAAACTGGGAAATGGCGGCACTTTGGCCCTCTTTCAAAATAATAATAAAAAGGTATGCCGCGCAAATCAACCAACGGAGGCTTTTTTGGCGAGGGAAGCGGCGGGGGAAAGGGGTGGGGAGGGGCAAACATATGCAGCGCGAACAACGCAACATTTCGCAGGTTAGGGGAGGAGGGGGGGGGTCGTAAACAACTGACCAATGCACAGGCCACTCGACCTGTTTGACTAGCAGCGACTTAATTGGGTAGCCTCTTCTAGACATCTGCATCGACGAAAACAAAAGAAAGGAGTGATAGAGTTTATGTATAGATATTGTGTGTTCACCTCTTCGCGATGGAGGGGTAGTATCGGTATGTGAAAAGGTGCTGCCCGAGTAACGGCGCACCTTGAAAGGGAAAGAAGAAAAACAGGCAATAAAAAAAATCAACGATAGAGTGTGTGGAAATGTGGGCGAGCGAGGGCAGAATGATAAGGAACTCGACACCACGCAACAGCAGCGCCGTTACACGATCAAGGGGAACCTATTCTCTTTCTGCTCGCGATTGTATCAGTATCTTTGAGCGCTAGAACACGCCAAGCCCCCACTGGTACCCCAAATTGCGGAACACGACCTTCTCGTCGCGGACCACAAGCACCTCCTTCACCTTCCGCTGGCCAAACTGCGTCAGCCACTCGCCGATAACAGGGACCCTGGAAGCGTACGTGCCCTTCAGCACCTGCATGTAGCCCTCACGGAAGAAGGTGCGGCTCGTGAGCGGGGTCACCTGCGTCGTCCACACAACCCGCAGGTTCTCGCGCTCCTGCGCACGGACCGCCAGCGCCGCGCGCTCGCCGCGCGTGACGCCCCAAAAGCTTGCAAAGTGGACTTGCGGCGACGCGAGTGAGGTCATCTCCGCCATCTCGTCGTCGTCCTCGGCGAGGCAAAACTTCTCGGCGACGACCTGGTTCTTTCGGAGACAGCCATCCGCGTCGTCGACGAAGAACTTGAGCTTCTTATGGCTATACGACATGACTAACGAGAAAAAACGATTTTTCCTCTCTCGCTATTTATCTATATATCTGTATAGTACAACTTTTTGTGCGAATGCTGCAGTAGAAAGCTGCTGCTGTATGTGTAACGGCGTAGGGGTGAAGAATTGGGAGAAGAGGGGAGGGAGTGAGAAAGGCGCGTACACTGGGCGACGCCAAAGGGTGAAGAATAGAGATGAAGCAAGCGACTCCTCCCATGTTTGTGTATTGTTGTTGATGTTTGTTTGTTTGTTTTTGAGCGCGACAACGGTACAAGGAAAAATGGGAAAGAAAGAAAGACTGAAGCAGTAACATCAGGTCCTCCCCCATCCTTGTATGTCCCCGTGTGAGAGCAATGTTGCCCACAAAGATTAAAATATCACCCCATCTTTGTTTCTCTTTAGTGTCGGTATTTGCCGACTGTCATTATGTTTGGCCTTCATCAGAGAACAGCGGGGCATCATGGACGTTGTGCGGAATCAGATTCCTGGTTGGGTGCCTGTGACGAGGGGAAGGGGGGAGTGTGAGAAAACCCCTCCTTGTTCTCTTCTAACTCTCACCTGCCTGTCCCTCCTTCGCCGTCGCGAAGCTCGCCTCCACCGCTGCGAGGAGCTGGGCAGAGGGAGGGACGGGCTGGAGAGCCATCCATGGAACAGACCCGCTCGAGTCCTGAGGCACGTTGCGGCCGAACGTCGGGTCCTCGTCAAAGTACTCCCCGTCCTCCGCCAACACCACGTGGTCGGCAACAGGAGCTGTCGACGACATGGCAACGAGTAGACCCACTAAAGCGTATATTAAAAGGTGTGTGTATGTATGTATGATGGTGGATCAGCTTAGAGAAAGGGGGAGGTCCTGTAGTGTGCTACCCTTCAATTGTCCTTGATCGTTTGCACTCGATGTGCTTAAAGCTTTCTGCTCAGGATATTCCTACTGGAGAGGAGTATCGGATTATTTGAGGATGTCAAAGGGAAAATGGAACATGAGCTGGAACGTTTCAAATACTCATAGGTAGTGGGCAGGATCGGGCACATCCCGCGCGACCGGTCAACATGTCCTCCCTGGCCACGGAAAGCCCCCACTTATCTCACCGCGTGTGCGAGAATACATATACGCAGCCACGGACATGCTGAGTAGTGGTGGAGAGAGCACACGTACAGGAGAAGCAATGGGGCGATCATACAATCATCCCCTGTACACGCATAGCGACGACGCACAGCGTCCCCACAGAGTGGCCCCTGCCACAGCAGGATCATCCATGCACAGATATGCTTCAAAAGTCAGTATCAAATCTCGTGGTGTGGTTCTTTGGTAGAGTGGGGGGAAGGGAGGGGGAGGTATTTCTAAAAGTGGCAGAGATAGGCAACGCACACACTCTCTGCTTTTCGTACCACCTCAGGCGCTCTTATGTGTGTGGGGGAGGGGGTGGGGAGGGAGGGGGGACATGGCCCAAGACAGAACGGGAAGAAGAAAAATACAACGCAGACACAAAATTCAAAATCTCAAAAAAAAAGAAAGGAGGGCGTGGGGCAACTCATACAAGTACAACGCGGCATAGGAAAATACCAGAAAAAAAAGAAACAAAAATCAAGACAACATAGGAGTACGAAACATATAAAGAAGACTGTAACAGAAAGCGGAGGATTATTGCTCGCTCCAATTGGAGGTTGGACAAGTGAAAAACAACAGATAATCACTTCTCCTACCCTTGGACATCGCAGTTGGAAAACGACAAGTTAGCATTTTCTTTATCTAGAGGAAAATGGAAAATGGTATGGCGCGTAATGTCCGACGAGAGGCCGGTATGCCGACATCGAGAGCGAGAGATAAGCACGGAAAAGATCGTTGCGCAGAAGAAGAGCAGAAAAAGATCCGCTGCCACGCTCGCCTTGTCTTGCGTATCACAGAGTAGTCCATAAGTAGACGAGTTAAGGCCAAAGGCAGGCAGAAGAAAAAGGCCGAGCGCAGCGATAAAAACTAGTGCATGTGGGTGGGAGTAACGTGTATGTAGGTGTATGCATAGATAGATTAGAAACAGAACCATGCACGCGTACTGGGTGGGGGGGAGAATATGCATATTTTCTACGGCGTTTAGCACATACGTTGACGTACACAGTATATATATATATATATATATATATGCACGTGTATGCACGAAAAGAACTGTGAGGAATATGATGTGGACAAGAGCATGTTCGCCATACAGATAAAGCTCTGTAAGGACATCTAACAACACAACTTTTGTGGAGCAAGTGGGGCAACTCCGTAACCTGTGCTTCACCTGAAAGCGAGGCACACAAACCGGAAATGAACGTTTCAAGGAGCAGAGGGAGAGGCACGCGTGGATGCTCCCCGGAAGAAGGCATCGCTCACGGTTCCCCTTCCTGGTTTTTTTTGTTACGTTCTCTCATTTACCCCCTCTCACCTTCTCTTTCATAACTCCCACTGTGCGTTCCTTCTGTTTCTTTCCTCCTCGCCAGGATGCACTTTCACCAAGTTTTCGTCTCTACTTCAGAGTCTCCTTCCTCTTTCGCAGGAACAACAATACAGCTTTATCGTCACTACTGGCGACGCGAAGAGATAGCAGCTGGCGGTTCGCGCCTCAGCTTCCCTTGTGTGGAGGAGCTCCGCTGCTTCTTCCCGGGGGAGCCTGTCCTCTCGGGTGCGGAGGAGAAGGAAGTGTTGCCAGACGCAGCGGCGGACAGCTGTGGCGTCTTGCCGCCAGCAGTGGCGGGGCCCGGCTTGCTGGGGGAGCCGGTGCGCTTCTTCTGCTTGCTGCCGGTGCGCCGCCTCGCTGGGTCCTTGTCGCCTGGCGACGACGTCCGCGAGTTCACGCTGGCCGAACGCTGCCGCGCGCCGGTCCGCGGTGCCGTCAGCTGGTACGCTGGCGAGAGCGGACGCGCCACCGTCGGCCGCTCGTGCCGGCCTGAACCCGTCGAGGTGCCCCACGTTGGCCGGTTCCCCGCGCTGCCCGAGCGCTGCGGGGCGATGGCGACGTAGCGCGAATTGGCCTCTCGGGTGACAGCCGTGGACGCCTTCGACACGCGGCCCCGCTGCATCGCGCCGGGGCTACCAGTGCGGTCCTTGGACGACGCCGACGCCGAGCGGACGGCTTGCACGCCCCTCGGGGAGGTGGGGCTCCCACCAGCAGCGGAACTGGGGCGCGAGGACGGCGACGAGGCGATGCGCACGCGCCCCTTCTTCTCCGTCTTCGCCTTGCCGGTCGTCAGCGGCAGCGGCGAGCCGTTGCGGAACTTGTGCTTGGACGACAGCGTCGCGAGTGGCGACCGCGCCGGGAGCCCCCCACCGGCAGCTGTCTTGTGCTTGGGGGGTGCGAGGCGCTCGTAGTAGGACAGCCGGCCTTGGTTCGATTCTGCGGAGGACTCGCGACCCGGCGACACCTTTGGAGGTCCTGACTGCCCCCGCACACCCTGTGCATCGCCGGCAGCCACCGCCTGTGACGGGGCCTTGGCCGACGAGCTGGCAGCCGTGGAGGCGACGCTGGCGGTGGCCGTCGTTGTGGCGGTGGGCTGCGCTGCCGACGCGCCGGCCTTCGTCGCTGCTGCCGTGGCTGCCTGTGCGGATGGGGGCGGAGTCGAGGGGCTCGAGGAGAGTACCTTGAGCTCCTGCCGGCCCTTGGGGTTCTTGCGGGGGTCAGACTCCAACCGCCGCGAGCATGGTGAAGTGCTGCGGCTGAGGATGCTTGGGGAAGTGCGGCCTGATCGGAGCGCGGACGGCCCCTGTGCGCCAACGAACGCGTCGTCGCCGTTCTTTATCAGCCCGCCCAGCCCCGACGGATCGGCGTGGCTACCCCCCGCGTTCTTCCCTGGAACAACCGGCGTCGTATTAGGGGAGTGAACGTTCGTCCCCTGCTTGGTGTCGACGAAGGAGATACGGGCTTTCTTGGCGCTTTTCACCACCCTCGTGCCAACATCGACGTGATCGGCACACGCATTATACAGCGGGTTCCCCTGCTGTTCTCCGACGGAGAGCCCGTTAAGGAGGGTGTTCCGCAGCATCCACTGGTCATTGTCCAGCCCAAAGTCACTGTCGTCGATGTCCTCGTCGAAAATGTCATGCTCTACCGGGTGGCGCTTCGCAAATACGCGCAATTGCCGCAGAAAGTGGGGATTTATCCGCACGTCGGGGTGGGCCATTTGCAGAAAGTCAAGCGCGCTCTCCAGCTTCCACCCATATTTTACAATAAAGTAGGCCGCGATCAGGGCAGGACTCCGGGACACGCCAAGGTAACTATGGACCAGAACACACTCCCCAGCATCCACAGCCTCGTCAATAAACTGGACCGCCTTATTGATGTTGTCGTCGTTGGGGTCAAAAAGAACGGTGGTGCACACCGACCCCACCGTGTCCTTCCAGGGAAATGAAAGGTAGCGCAATGTGGGGCTGGCAACGAAAAAATCCGCCACCTCCCCGCCAGCGCAGTTAATCACGTGCGTGATCTTGTTCATTGCTAGGAACTCAAAATCCTCCGCCGCGGCTACGTTTCCGGCAAACACGCCATCCTTGATCCGGACAGCAATCAGCTCCATGTCCGCCATCTTTAAAAGGGAGTGGATAATGAAGTGCGGGAAAAGTAAACGTACCGGGAGGAGGGAGTGAGGAGGAAGATTATCTAGAAAAGGAACGGGGGAGGGGGGAGAGTGCAGCAGGTTGTTATGCGTCACCACCTCTCGCACCGAAGCTGCTTTTAAAAAAAATCAAGAAATACCTTAAAGAAGGGGGTTTGGAAGCTAGGAACTCCGCTCGAGTGGGGTGGTTGTCTAAACGTGTAGAGGAAAAAACGACAGGAACGTCACCCAAAATAGAACAGGATAAAAAGTAAGAGGGAACCGCAGGGCGTGCCGCCACAAGGAACAGCTCGCTTCGGGGATGAGAACGACAGGAAGACACTGGTGGTGCCTACGCTTCTGCGTGCGTATGAGTGTAGAACCTCTAAACGTAGTGGTGAAAAGGGAATGTTGGAGTAATCACAGTTGAGTTATTAACAGGGCAAGGAAAGCGAGTG
Organism: Herpetomonas muscarum; assembly: GCA_000482205.1. Lineage (NCBI taxonomy): Eukaryota > Euglenozoa > Kinetoplastea > Trypanosomatida > Trypanosomatidae > Herpetomonas > Herpetomonas muscarum. The sequence continues at coordinate 10,913 of AUXJ01000804.1, forward strand.
CCCGTAAAGAAACACATACATGGTCACACGTCGTATAACCATCAAACGACAACCCCGTGAATCATCAATGTGTAAATCCTCGACCCCTAGCCACCTCCCTTCCCCTCGCAAGTGTGTGATGATCTATCGTCTCTTTTTCACCACCTACCACACGCCACAACACGCCACGCACACTGCTTGGCACTCCAGCGTGTCACCCCGCATAAATGCGAGATCCTGTAGGGGTCAGTGGTATTCCACATGATGTTTTTCATGTTTGTAACATTTGCTTATTCTTGATATTATCGAGTATCAGTCAGTCATAGACATTCACACACAAAGGTATCACAAGGAATTAAGAACTTAAGTTTATGTGTTATACTGCTTGGCGAAGAAGCGAGAAAACGGAAAAAAACAGCTAGGGGGGAGAGATATATATGTAAGGGAGAAAAGAAGTCAGAAACTAGCTGCTATACACCGGGAGAAAGAAACAATCGTGGTCACTGCGAATCCTTGAATCTACGGCTTGGGAAAGGGAAAAGGAACGTTCAGGGAAAACCGTGTCCTTCATTGCGACAAGATACACACTACTTCTTCTTTCCCTTACCCTTCTTTGTGACAGGCTCATCGTCGTCGGATGTGTCCTGGTGCTTCTTCCCCTTTCCGTGAGGAACGGGCGCATCGTCGTCGTCGTCATCCGAACGGTCCTCCGCAACCTTGCCCTTGTTCTTCGCGAGCGCCTTCTTCGGGTCCTCGACGTAATCGTCCATGTAGAAGTAGTTGCCGGTGCTCTTCTGATCGCGATCCTTGACAGAGTCGAGCTTGTTGATGCGCGGGCGGTAGTTGGTGGGGTCGCGACGGAAAGTGATGTTGAGGCTCTTCAAGAACTTGTTCATGCCCTCCAGGAGGCCCGTGGGGCTGTTAGCCGTACAGTCCACAGCCGGGGTACCGTCGTACACGATCACCTTATCAGCGAGGTAAGTCGCCATGATGAAATCGTGCTCCACAACGAATGCGGTGCGCTTGGTGTGAAGGATGAAGCGCTTGATGACACGAGAGGCAATGATACGCTGGTCGGAGTCCAGGTACGCACTCGGCTCATCGATAAGGTAGATGTTGGCAGGTGTACCGAGAGCAATGCACAGACCAACACGCTGAAGCTGGCCACCGGAGAGGTTCTGTACCTCCTGATCGAGCAGCTCCTCGATCGTGAGCGGCTTCAGCACATCAACCTGGAACTGAGGATGAGAGAACATATCGTAGATCTTCGTCTGCAGCAAATCGCGAACCGTACCCTCGAACTTGGGGGCGATTTTCTGCGGCTTGTAACTGATGGCAAGCTGCGGGACAGAGCCGCCCTCATCTGGCTTCACGTGGCCAGCAAGCATGCGGATGAAAGTAGTCTTACCACAACCGTTCTCACCAAGTAGCACAGTAATCTCCGAATCGCTGAAGCTACCCGGGTTGACAGTCAGCGAGAAGTCGCCAAGCTTCTTCTTCATCGCGGGGTACTCGCTGATGGCAGCGCGCCTCTTGGTCACCTCCTCCACGTCCTCGGAGATGTGGAACGTGAGGCTCTCCTCGCGGAACCGCATGTTCTCCGTCGGCACGAAACCATCCAGGAAAATGTTGATGCCCTCGCGCACGCCGTACGGCATCGTCACGATACCGTAGATACCAGGCACGCCGTAGAGAACACAAACAAAGTCAGACATGTAATCGACCACGGACAGATCATGCTCCACAACGATGATGTAGTTCGTCTCCGTGAGCAGCGACCGGATCACGTGAGCGGCAGTCAGGCGCTGGCGCACATCAAGGTAACTCGACGGCTCATCGAACATGTAGACAGCGGCCTCACGAACACAAAGGGCAGCAATGGTGAACCGCTGCAGCTCACCACCGGACAGCTTGTCGATCGAGCGGGTGGCGACGTTGCGCAGGTCAAGAATCTCCATGAAGTGGTCCTTCATCTGCCTCTCGTCAGACTTGGTCAGGAGCTCCTCGACAACGCCCTTCGTGGCCTTCGGAATCTTATCCACGTACTGCGGCTTCAGGAGCACGCGGAGCTTGTCATTCTGAAGGTGCTGGAAGTACGCCTGGTGCTCGGAGCCGCGGAAGTACTTGAAAATGTCATCCCATCCAGGAGGGTTCTTGTACTTGCCAAGGTTGGGGGAAATCTTCCCGCTAAGAATCTGAAGAGCAGTGGATTTCCCAGTACCGTTGGCGCCGACAAGGCCAAGCACCTGGCCCGGACGAGGCAGAGGCAGACGATGCAGCTTGAAGCTGTTCGGGCCGTAACGGTGAACTGTATCCCTCTCCAGGTTCGAAGGCAGGTTGATAATCCGGATAGCGTCGTACGGGCACTTCTTCACACACAGCGCGCAACCGATGCACAGCTCCTCGGAAATCTTCGAGATGCTGCTCTGGTTGGACACCTCAATGCACAGCTTGCCCTGCAGGTTCACAGGACAGCACTTCTTGCATTCCAAGCTGCACTTCTTGGGCTTGCAACGGTCAGCATTGACAATAGCAATACGCGTAAGACGCGACTGCTCCTCAGCGTTCCTCTTAGGGGGCATCTTAAACACAAACGTATGAAAACTGCGTAAACCTACCAAGAAGAGTATATCGATACGAGTGACCGAATGATGATGAGGCTTTTGTGGGCATCATAGTGTGGATATCAAAGAGTGGGCAACATGGAACTTGAACATCGGAGTTCGCATGAGGGATATGAATATTGGGGTTGTAATTCTGACGGGAGAACATGACAGGGCGCTGTGTAAGGTTGTTGTTGTTTTTTGTCGTACATATGATGATTTACCATGTTGGGAAATGAAAGGGTGATTAGATATTAGGGAGTAGATAAAGTGTATATTGTCAAAAAAAATTGTCGGGAGTTAGAATGAAAAATATTGGACCATGGACACAGGCACGTTACCGCCCGAGGAGTCCAATTTGTTCAGGTCCATAGTGTGGGACATAAGGTCCGGCTCTACAACGAAGTCAGGAAGACTCAGTTCTTCACCGTCACGGTTTGCGTGGGAAGGGAATATACTGGAAAAGAAAAGGAAAGACTAGTAACAATGGCTAAAAATAGGATCAGAATGGAACGGTACAGCGGGAGTCCTACCATGGGAATTTGGTTTACTCTTCCTTGCTATGATTACCGTCATCATATTCTGCCATAACGACATCGACAGTGGCCTCCTCAGCCAGGTCGTCGTACTTTCTGTCCATTTCCTTTCTCATCTCCAGTTCAGGCGCAGGCTCTGATTCAAGGGCCGCAAAACAGACTGGCTCCCCTTCATTCTCCTTCAGCTGCTGCATGTGAGGTTGCTTGTAGACGAGGTGCCACAGGATGAACACCACCATCGCAGAAAGCAAGCACAGGAAGCAACCAAAAGTGAAGCGCCAATCCTTCTTTGAGCCAAAGACGTTCCAGGACGGGATGGCGAGCAGGAAGAAGGCATTGATGGGCTGTGTTAACATGCTCGTGATTGCTGCAACGCTGGGGGAGTATGTGTTCAGGTACGCAAAAACAACGTGACGGATCCAAAATCCGAGCACGTAAATGATCATGTAGGTGGCGTTTCTTGGGCAAGAGGAGATGCATCTCGTACTCGCCACGAGGTTATCCCACGACTCCTTTGGAGAGGACGAAGGACCGTAGAACGGCGAAAAGTCGACGGGAAAGTACGCCAGAGTTAGCACCAGCTGGATGGTGGTCTCCACGGTGAGCATGATTATCTTCCGCGTGAACGGCGAGCAGTGGTCTTTGAACTCGTTCAGGAAGCGTCCTTGGAGCACGTTGTAAAGTGGGAAGAGAACTGTCGCCATGCAGTAGATGACTGTCCATGGGGCGCTGAAATAGCGATGCTTCCCACCCTTGTCCAAGACTTGGGGAAGAAGGGCAAGCGTGACGCCACCCCCGGTCAAAATAACCACGAGAATCAAAATAGGGTGAAAACGAGGTTGGCTGGAAGGATACAGGATGTACGCCAGGATGAAAGTCCAAATAGGACCCGTAGAAATTAGTGCACTCTGCATAATCTGGGGCACGTGCACAGATGCATACATCCCAGTAAGACCAGTCAGTGAGTCGAAAAGACCAATCAAGAAGAGCATCAGGATACCCTTCTTATTCACCCAAAAGAAGTAGTTTTCAACTTTGCGGTAACGCACCCATGTGTAGGTGATATCCAAAGCGCAGGTAGCCAGGAAAAAAGCACACCATAGGCAAGAAGGAATAAGGATGGTTGTGTAGCTGCGCTTTAGTCCTGGAGTGAAAGACCAAAGCCAAAAGTTCATGCCGAAAAACATCATGACAGAGCCGATGTACAACATCAGCACCAGGCCCACAGCGGTTACCACTTGGCGCCATGTAATGCCTTCTGTCGAAACGGCCTCCTTGAACCTCGTCCTCAAAGTGGCGATAAACTCACTGAACATTTTACTTTTTAGTAAGGCTGACTAGGATGCGGAAAGGCAATAGAGGGAGGGGGTATCAGCAGAGTGGTGGTATATACACTGACAATGGAGAGCAACCGAGTCTTACAGACTAGCAACCTCTCGAGGCATGACATCATTGACTGTCCCATGATTTGGAGATAAATAAAAGGCCAAACTCAACGTGGAAACATGTCGTGTTTGCATTGGGCCGAGTTGTTTACGTGCTTTGAGTGTATAGAGTGAGCAACAGTACATATGGGGAACGGGCCCAACAGACTTTTTGTCGAGGATGCCACAATCCGTTTTCTAAGCCATATTTTGCGCCTCGAATGGATGTGAGGCAGGGGGAAAATTCCATAGGAAGGGGTCGTAACGGAGGCTGAAGTGATGGTTGCGTTACCGCTGTGAACGTGGAAGTTACAACTATTGGGGTATACTGGAATTGACATGGTGAAGGAAGGCGCGGTAGTTGACACGCCCGTTCTCCATAAACCCCATTCGCTCTAGCCGAGAACGCAGCTCTGCTCCCTCACGAGCAGACATCTTCTCACCTTTTTCCATCATCAAGGCCACAAAGATATCAGCATCAATAATCCCCGAGTTGTCCTTGTCAAACGGTGTGAAAGCCTGAGCGAGCTCCGATCGCTCCTTGGCGTCCTCCGCGGTGAAATTCATCCCAAGATGAGTTCGCACCTTTGAAAATACGACATAAAACTGGGCGAAGGTGAAGCTGGGGATTCTATCCATTCTAGTTTCCTCCAAAATGTTCTCAAGCGCCTCTTCAGTCAAGGCTGGAAGCACCTCGAGGAGAAGGCCTTTGATGCAACCTGCCTCAGCCGCACCATCGTCCGTAACAGCCAACAGGCTGAACACCTCTTCTAACTCTGCAACTTTATCGTGGAAGGCGCCTGCTTGACCGCCGCCACTAGGGCCGAAATTCATGTTCGCGCGATGATCTACAGAGTTTACTAAAGCGACGCAGAGAGGACAAGCCGGAGAAGTGAGAGAGAATTTGTAGGTCTTAGCAACGCTCCATGATCAGTGTACATATTCCCCACTCTCCATCATCATCGTAGTGCGATACTTACTCTACCCTTCCTGACGCTCCTAGCTTAGCTGTCCGAAATGGATGACCAGTAGAGTACCCAACGGATCTGCTTCACATTGGTTTACCCTCAGTACCAAAGCGACGGAGACACGCAGATGAATATCTGGCAACCCTTACAGTACCTTAAAAACAGAGTCGGCTACCCAGTGCGGTGATCGCAAAGACGCCCCACGTGGGTAACGAATACCTACCCCCCCCCCCCCCNCNCNC
>AUXJ01000812.1:0-10531 GCA_000482205.1 Herpetomonas muscarum
CCACCACAGCCACCACCACAGCCAGAGGGGGGACCAGCAACGCCTGCGCCGCGAGCGACCGCCGGGCGGCCGGGACTGGGACGGGGTGGACGGCGGCGCCTTCGTCGGCAACTCTGACGGGTACCGGGGCGGGTGTCTGCTGAACATTATCGAGGTGGGCCACACAGCCGCGACGACGGCGACGACGGCGACTGCCACCGCGGCGGGCGACGAGGCTGCGGCCGGTGGCGGCGAGGGCGAGGGTGAGGGCGAATATTTCTTTCGGCACGTGCAGCAGCGGCTGCTGGAGTCTCCCGCCCCGCGCTACGGGGCATACTTCTCCTTCTCGTGGAAGTTCAGCTTCGACCTCGAGCTGTGCGTGTGCAACGTGGAGGAGGGCCTCGTGCACGTCCTGCGGCTGCAGCGGCGGGCGCTGGCGGCGAGGGAGGGGAGCAGGTCGTCGTCTCCGGCAGGAGCGGCGGCTGTGGCAGCAGCCGCGGCATCTGCGGGGGGAAGGGGAAGGGGAGGCGGGGCTGCGTCGCCGGTTGCGGTGCTGACAAATCCGTCCATCGTCGGGTCTCCATTCGCGACGGCGGCGAGTGGGAGCGCCGGCGGCCCCGTCAGCGGCGAATTCCCCTACGCCTTTTCCCACGAGCACCGCGTGCGCCTCCCGCTGGGCTCCCTCGCGAACGTAGAGTACATATCGGCGGCAACGTCCGTCCTCGGCGCCGCCGCAAGTGCCGCCGCCGCCGCTGGACGGGGGGCCTCCTCCCCAAAAGGACCGGCAGCATCTGCGGGGCGTGGCGATGGCAGCGGTCGGAGAGGGGGGGAGCCGCTGCTGCCGCCCCGCTCGATGCAGAGCCGCTTCAACGCCCTCTTTGACGCTCAGGAGTCGTTGCTGCACTCCAGCGCGCTCGTCACGGCCCGCGCCTCCGCAGCGGGGGCCGACCCGCTGCCGTACAGACGCCCGAGTTTCCGCGGGGGCAGCGCCCACCCCCCGCCCGCGGCAGCCGCTGCTGCTGCCGGCGGCGCTGGCCTGGCGCTGCAGGAGAATCTCCTCGCCGCGGAGCTGCTGCAGCCGGTCGCGGGCGGTGCGGGGCGACGCAAGGGGAGCGGCGCCGGCGCGGCGGGTGGCCGACGGCGCCGGAAGGGGCCGCTGACAGCGACGCCGAGCACCGCCTCCCATTTGCACCACGGGAGCGTCGCGTCCCCCAACTCGCGGAGGGGGACCGGCACAGTCGCCGCCGCGGGTGGCGGGATGGGGGCGCACGACGACGGCGTGCTGCTGGAGTGCGACCTGCGCGTGCAGCTTCGCGTGGGGCCGGGGTCGACGTCCAGCGTCGTCGGCATGAACTCGGCGGGGGAGGTGGTCTCCGTCCCTGTCGAGATGGCGGCGATCGCCTCGTGGCACGAGGAGGGCAGCGTCTTCGTCGGGCTGAGCTCCACCATCTGCGCGGCCGACATCGTCACTGTTCAGGGCATCGAGCGGCAGATGAAACGCCGGATGGAGGCGGGCTTCCGGCTCCAGGCCAAGGCGAATGTGCAGGCGCTGCGGACGGTTGGCGCGCGCACAACCCACAACACCTACGCCGGCGTCAACAACGAGGGCAACACGACCGCAATGAGTGATCTCAGCACCATTTTCACCTACATCGACACGCTCGTCGACGTTGGCCTCATCGGCTCCGTCGGCGACGTCCCGAGCGTTTGCGAGTTGCTCTCGCTACAGGAGAGGGGCAGTCGGAGCGCGGAGCAGTCGCGGCGGCTGCTGGCTGTAGCGGAGGCGAGTCTCCCACGCGCCGTCCTCGAGCAGCGCCCGCGATCCCAACAGCCGCAGCAGAGGCCCGGGGAGGAGCTGCGGGAAACAGCGCGCCTCCTGCTGCTATACGTGCTCCGCTGGCTGCCCCCGCCCGTCGACGCACGCAGCGGCCGCGTCGTCGCCTCCCCTTCCCCCTCGCCGTCGTCGCCGTCGTCGCCGTCGTCGCCCGTAGCGGCAGAGTCCGCAGAGGGTGGTGGTGGCGCTGCCGCCGTTGGGGCCGCGCTGACTGCGGCGCCGGGCGACCGCTTCGCGCTGACAGAGACGAGCACCGCGCACGAGGTGGAGCGGGCGGTGGCGGTGCAGGTACTGCACGGCCGCTACGCCGCGGGGGTGGCGATTCTGCGGCGGTTCGGGCACCGCAACGCTGGCTATTGGGCGCTGGCCAACCTCGTCGCCCAATACGACGGCGGCGCGCTGCACGCCCTCCGCCACAGCGACGCCCACGTGCGCGAGGCCTTCCTGCGCTCGCTGAGTCCGTGGCTGCTGGCGGTGTTCCTCTTCCTCTGCCCGGAGGACGGCGACAGCACCGCGGCCGATTACCGGGCGCGCATCTACGGCAACCCGTCGCTGCCGCTGTGGGACCGCGTCGCCATCGCGCTCGTGCTGGAGCAGGACGCCGGCCGTGTCATGCGCGTCGTCCACGACACGCTGCTGCACGACTGCACGCTTGTTCAGTCGCTGATGCTCGTGCACGGCATCTCGGCCAGCACCTACCCCGTCATGCAGGAGATCGTGGACGGCACGGGGGACTTCCAGCTCGCCGCCTGCCTGTACGCGCGCGTCGGCGTCATGTCCGGCAGCTTCCACACCCTGTATCCCTCCACCGCAGCAGGCGTGGGGGTGGCGCCTGGTGGTGGGGAGGGCGGGGCCAGCCACCAGCACCACCAACACGACTCGACCGCCCTCGCCAGGGGGCCGGCGGGCCGCGACGATTCCCCGCTGGGGCAGCGCCGCACCAACGGCCTTCGCCGCGACGACGCCATGAGCGAATGCAGCGGTCCTGTGGGCGACGGTGTTGCTGGGCCTCAGGTCTCCCTCATTCACGCGCCCCCGCCGCCGCGCACGTCGCTGCTGCAGCAGGTCGCCAGCCCACACGACGGCAACGCCCCCGCCCCCACGTCGCAACACACCACCACCACAGCGGCAGGTTCCGCGGTAGGTGTGTTGGACATTGCGCGCCTCGCCGCCAGCGTCCTGCCCCCCCCACCCCCGCCTCCGATGCCCCTTCCCCACCCGCCACCGCCCCCGCAGCAGCGGGGCGGCAGCCCTGGCGACACCGCCGCCACTGCAGCTGTGCCGTCACCGCAGCCCACCGGCCGCAGCAGTGCCGGCGGCGGGGACGCCGGTGTGATGAATCCAATGCCGCTCGTTGAGGGCGCGGGGCTGCTGCTGCCCTTTTTCCACGAGCAGCATGAAGTGCTTGGCCGCGTGGAAGAGGAGGGGGAGGGGGAGGAGGAGGAGTGTCCGTGGGTGTGGTGGGCAGCGGGGTACCGCGCCTTCCTCGACAGCGAGCAGGCCTTCGTCGAGCGCACCATGTTCGACGTCGCCTGCCAGCAGCTCCGGGCGGAGGGGCGCGCCATCGTCGACGCCGCCGCCTCGGCCACCCCCACCCCCACCCCCACCGCCACCACCTCAGCGCGCTTATCGGGCGCTGCAGCGAGCGCGGCGTCGGGGACGACCGCGGCTGCCGGTGTCGCTGGTGTTGGTGGCCTGTCCGCCCAGCGCACCGTAGCGGCGGAGCAGCAGCCGCCGCCACCGCCGCCGCCGCCACCCCTCCTCACCGCAGACACGTACCGCCTTGTGCTGAGCGCGTTGTCGAATCGGGAGCCGCGCTGTTCACTGTGTCTCGCGCCTGTGAAGGTGCACGAGCGCGGCAGCGACAAGTCGCTGGCGTGGTGCACGGCCTGCCTCCACGGCGGGCACGCCGCGCATCTCCGGGCGTGGTTCTCCAAACACCGCAAGTGCCCCGTCGACGAGTGCCAGTGCCACTGCGACGAGGACACCAGCTTATATTGAAAAAAAACGAAAACACAAAAAAGAAAACACAAACAAACAAAAAGTGCACTCGTGCAAAGTAGAGAAACGAGCACCTTTTTTTCTTTCCCTTTCCGCAGTGTATGGTTGCTGATTCACCCTCGTGCCAGCCCTCATTGCGGTTCCATGATGCATGGGCTTGGGTGGTGCGCACGGAAGCCGCGCCCACCACTGGGGGACGCGGCCTACGTGTCCACCCGCTCATATGTGCGTGTGTGCCTTTTCTGCATGGTGCAACAGCCCCTCCTCTCTCCTCTTCACTCTTTGCTTTCCTGATCTTTTGTTTACGGCGGCAACATCACGCAGTCCCCCCCCCTACCCCTTTGTCCCCACCCTCCCATACGGTGCGGTGTGCGTGGGCGCCTGCTACATGGCGCCTCCGCTGGACTTCCATTAAAGAGAAAAAGAAGGGATAGGCCGAGGGCACGCACACATACACAGACGGAAGCCCCCGCATCCACATTGCTTAGGGAGGACCACTTCCCTTTTTTTTTAAAGATTATTCGTCACAGAACAGCACAAACCAAAAAAAAACAAAAAACAGAAATAGAGCGTCCCCTCGTTACTGCTTGATATTGATTGCATTCACTCGTGTGCGCGTTTTCTTTCGAAGAGCGCACATAGGAACATCTCTCGCCCCCCCCAAAAAAACAAACAAACAGTCAGTTTGTCCTATCGTGTCGCGGATAGTTTTTTTTCTTTCTCTTGTCAACTACATCGTAATTTCGGTGATGAAGGGCACATGTCGCCTTTGGTCACCCTATCGGCGAATACCCCCCCCTGCACACCCGCCGCTCCACTTCAGATGGGGCGGGTGGCACGCGCGTGAAGTCCGTCTCGTCATTGCTGTTGTCGTCGACAGCGACGGCTCACGCTCCGCTGCTGCTGCACAGGAGGCTTGCGTCGTCGGCGCCGTCACCCTCGTCTGCGCCTCAAGAGCCCCCTCCACCACCGCCGCCGCACGCGGATGCAGAGGCGTTTCTGCGGCGTGTGCTGCCGACGGCCACGAGGGCAGCCCGCAGGAAAGGAGCCACCACCGCCGCGGCGTCCACATCATCGCCCATCGCGGCGCGGCGCGCTCTCGCCGCCCGCCTCGCTGCCGGCCCGCTGCCCGGGGCGGAGGGGCCCGTCGATGAACTCCGCAGTCCGTCTGTCGGCGCCGGGGCCCCCGCGCACGCGTCGGAGCTGCGTCGGGCGGCGCAAAGGGCCACACTGGCGCTCGGCCTCACCGAGTCGTTTGTCCTCGCGGCCGGCCCCGCGCCCCGGCCCTCCGCCGCCTCCGATGGCGATGGAGTGGAGGGGGCGGAGGATGCGCCACTTACGGCAGCAGCAGCGGCAGCATTCGCATCGTCGTCGTCGTCGTCGTCGTCGTCGCGGGCGGCGGCTTTCGAGGCGTTCTTTGCCAACCGCCGTGGCGGCATCGACGGGGCCGCGGCTCCGCCGATGCCCCGCGCCAGCGACATGGCCACCGCATCGGGGGCCGCAGCGGCCGCCACGACCGCTGCCCTGCCCACTAGCACAGAGGTGGTGTCCGCGGTGCGGTGGTGTGCGTTGGAGGTCGGGGCGCTGGCGAAGGCGCTGCGAGCGGCCGCTGCGGCGCGAGCGCATCGGCGCGGCAGCGAGGCCGTGTCGCCTGCACACGTCCTTTCACAGCACGCGGGGGTATTTTTCGATGGGTCGGCTGAGGCGGCGCCCGAGGAGCTGCTCAGTGCCGCTCCGTTCCTCCACCACCACCGGCAGCGGCAGACGGTGGATGGTGCCCACTTGTCATCGTCGCCCGCTTCCTCCTCCGCGGTGGGTGTGCGCGCGTCTCCCTTCTACGACCCGCTCCTTGCCGTCGATCTGGTCGAGCTTGCTGCGGTGCTGCTCGCCTCGCTAAAGCGGCTCCTCCGCACCGTCGTCGACGGTGCGCTGGTTGCAGGGGTGGCGGTGGACTGTCGCGCGGACGAGCTGGCCCTCGCTGCCACCGTTCGGCACACCACGCTGGAGGCGCTACGCGTCGTCGAGGATGTTCTCAGCGCGACCGTGCTGCCGGCGGTCGCGGCGCGGGCGCGCGACGACGGCGACGGCGCTGGCGACTGTCTGTGGGAACCGACAGCAGTGGAGAGGGGGGCTGATGGGGGCGAGGAGGAGCGGAAGGGGGCGATGCGGCGGTACCACTGGCCTTCTCTATCCTTACCAGCGGCGCGGAGCAGCTCGCGCTCGACGAGGCGACGGTGCTACTGGCCGTGTGCAGCCAGCGGGAGGACACCGCCAGCGCGCTGCAGCTGGCAGAGGCCGTGTACCGATGCAACGGCAGTCTCTCCGCCGCGTGCCGTGGGGCCCGCCCGCCGGCCGGCGAGGGCGTGGGGCGCGACAGTGTTGGCTACGTGGCTGCGCGCGCGTCGTGCGATGTCCGTCTCGCTCTCGCCTACATTTTCGCCCAGCACGGGGAGTGGCGCGCGTGCGCGACGCTGCTGCACGAGGAGCAGGCGCCAGCGGTGGATGCAGGGGCGTTGCAGCCCACCGCGCCGCTGCGGAGGCTGCTGCTGTTCATGGCACTGGCCAACGCCGCGGAGGAGCCGGCGAGTGCGGCGCTGGCATCGGTGTTTCCCGCTGCCGGTGGCCTCGCTCTCGGTGCGGCGGCTCCGCCCCAGTCGGGTGGTCTGCCGCGGCGCCTTGAGGCCCTGGAGGAGTTGGTCCTCTTGGGCGCGATGCCGCAGCGGGCCCTGTCCCTGGCAGAGTACGGCGCCGTGCTGCGGCGCTGCCTGTCGACGGTGCGCGGGTGCGGCGGCGGCGAAGAGCACGGGGAGGGCGAGGTTGGGTGGGTGCTGTCGCCGGCCCGCGTCTGGCGTCGCACGGCGCGCCTTCCCCACCACGCGCGCGCCGCCCTCTGCCTCCTCGGGTTTCAGGTGGTGGCGCGGCACGGCCTCGCGGCTGCCCTGACAATCGAGGACCTCTTGGTGGTGTGCAGCCTTACGCGCCACCACCTGAAGCAGCGCCGCCGCGCGCTGCAGGAGCGCCAGGCCGGCGCCGACGCAGCCACGCCCGACGCGGCGTCGAGGGCGGCGGAGGCGCGCAGCGACGCGCTGAGCACGCTGAGCGGCGCCCTCCCCTCGCTGCTGCTCCCTGCGGCGCGGCAGACCGCACCGGCCGGCCGCGAGCACATCCTGCGTCTCTGCGAGGCGTATGTAGCCGTGCACCGCACATTCTACCCGGACCTGGGCGCCCCGGACAGCCCCTTCTCCCACGCCCCGGGCGCGGCGGGCCCCGGCGGGGGCCCGCACGGCCGCGGCCGCCCCACCCTCCCCGGCGGGGCGCGCGGCAGTGCGATGGTGCTGTCGGTGGTGTCGCACGAGCTGCTCGCGCTGCTGGGCGAGTCGGGGGCCTACGCGCAGGCGCCGGTCGGTCAGTTTGCCGGCGCGGCGATGACCGCCGTCGGCGCGCTGATGCCGCACGAGGGACTCACCGCCGCCCTAGCACAGACCCTCGAGGCCCTCGTGCGGGCGCTGACAGCCGCCGCGGCCGACGGCGACGCCGCCGCCGACTTCCCCGCGCTGGACACCGTCGTGCGGCTTGCGCCGTACGTGTCCTCCTTCACGATTGCGGCGGCGGTGCAGGGGCCGGCGGGCCGCCACCTGACCGCCCAGCAGTGCCTGCGTCTCGTCCCGTACGCCCCGCTAGGGTCGCGCAGCCAGGCGCAGCTGCTGCGGCGCGTCGCCCGGGAGCGGGGCGCCGGCGCCGTCGCGGACCCGGCCCTCCGCGCACTGGTGCCTCAGGCCGCCGCGGCCGTTGTCACCCGCCAGCACGCGTCCTCCGTCGTCGCCGACGAGCAGCGGATGCTGTCACTGCTGCTCGAGCACGACTGGACGCGCGCCGTCGCGGCGTTTCGGTCGGCCAACCCGCGCGTGCGGGCCGCCGGCGCGCCGCATGTGGTGCGGCTGGTCATCGAGGCCGACGCCTGGCGCGACCTTGACGACGCGCAGCTGCGGCCGCTCGTCCGGCTCGCCGTTCGCAGCAGCGTCAGCGGCACCGCCGCACCACCACCGCCGCCGTCGTCATCGGCAGCAGCGGCGTCAGCGTCAGCGGCGCCCCTATCACCGCCTCACGGCGATGGCGGCAGCGGCGCTGCCGACTTCACTGAGGAGATGCTGCGGCTCGCGCTGGGGCGGGGCATGTGGTCGACAGGGCTGCACTTCCACCAGCTCGTCGTCGAGGAGCAGCCGGCCCTCGTGCGGCGGAACGAGCGCGCCCTCCGCTACGCCGCGCTGCTGTGCAGGGGACTCGTTGAGAAGACGGCGCTCGCCCGGACCATCGCCGAGGTCCACAAGGCGACGCGGGTGGGCAGCTGGGAGAAGGCAAGCGCCCACTTCATTCTCTACGCCTCTGGCAACACCGTCGCGGACGTGCGCCGGGCCCTCTCCCGGCGGAAAGACACTGCTGCCCCCTCCACAAGCACAGCAACAGCAAGTGCTGTGGTGGGGTGCGCGGATCGAGCTGCTGCTGCTGCTGCAGCGATGGCGGGGTCGGGGTCGCGACGGCGGCGGAGGGGGCGACGTGGGGGCCGTCAGGGGGGCGCGTCGATGGGCAAATACCCGAAGTTGTCGACGCGGATGGCGCGCTTTGTGCTCAGCCGCGCGGCAGCTGCGCTGAGGGACCGGCAGAGGGCCGAACAGAGCACCTCCACCCCCACGTCCCCTAGTAGCAGCAGCAGCAGCGGCACGGCGCTATTCAAGTCTGCAGGCGGGCAGGCGGGTGCGGTCGTCTCGCCGTCGTGGCCCTTCACGATGCAGGTGCCGAGGGAGCTGGCTGGCTTCAGCCAGGCCACCCGCTACGCCCTGCTCCAGATGCCCCAGACGCGGCAGCACGCCTTCAGGTGGTTCCCGGCGGCGGCGCTCCCCGTCCCCGCCTCGCTGGTCGCGGAGCTGGAGGGCCGCTTCGGGAGGGCCTTTCTCGTGGACAACGGCGTCGTCGCGGGCGCGCCGCCGTCGGCTGCTGCTGCTGCTGCTGCAGCGGCTTCTGTGGCGGACACTGCGGGACCCTTCGCCCCAGCGACAGGCGTCAGCGGCGCTGCTGGTGGTGGTGGTGGTGCTGCGGCCGCCCCCCCCGCGCTGCTGTCGCCTGTCCAGGGCCTCATCGCGGCGACCCGGCAGCGCCCCGACGCCCTCGCGCGCCGCCCCGAGTGGTCGGCGGTGCGCGCCAGCCACGCGGCGGTGTCCGAGGCGCTGTCGGTGCTGCACCGGCGCGGGCAGTGGGAGGGCGCCCTCGCCGTCTACGCGTGCGCGCTGGCGGGGGGGTGTCTGCCGTACGGCGCGGCGGCGACGGTGCTGCGCGCGACGCTTGCCGGCGGCGCGCCGTGGCAGGTGACGCTGGGGTGCTTCCACCACATGGCCCAGCGCATGCGGCCCGACGTCCTCGCGACCGCCGCCGCCCTCGAGGCGTGCGCGGCGGGCGGCCAGTGGGAGATGGCCTTCCGCGTGCTGCGGCAGAGCGTCCTGACGCAGTCGACGCCGGCGCCGCGGGCCGTCGAGCTGGCGGTGGGCACGGCGCTGCGGTGCGGGGTGTGGAGCCGGGCGCTGCAGGCCGCCCACGCGTACCGCCACACACGCAGCCCGCGGTGCGCTCACACAGTCCTCAGCACATACGTCGCGACGCGGCACTGGGACGACGCGGTCGAGTACTTCTACGACTGCGTCGCCCGCGGCGTGCGGCCGCTCGACGCGTCCATCGAGCTCGCCCTTGTCGCGTCGGAGGCGGCGAGTGTGGAGTATCAGCGGACGGCGGCGATGGTCGGCGCGATTGCCTCCGCGCTGGAGGACCTGTACACAATGACAGGCGCCATCCTTGAGCACATCGCCTTCGTCTATGGGCACCGCCACAGCCACGGCCAGGGACACACCAACGCCACCACCACGGCTGCTGCTGCTGCTGCAGGGTGGGAGGGGGGGTGGGACGCCGGGGAGGAGGGGAGCCGCGTCTACATGTTCCACGACGTTGCCGGCACCGCGGGCGACAACAGCTCCCACAGTGCCGCTGTGAGGGCCGGTGGGGAGGGGCCCACGCCTGGCAATGGCAGCGGCGGCCTCCATCCCCAGCGCCATGTGCCGCGCCAGCCATCCCGCGCGGAGGCGCACGACACCCGTGTGTGGGGCCAGCGCCGCCGCATCCGCCACGGGCGTCGTGCGCCGCGTTTCCGTGCGGGATTGGTGCGCGGAGGGGCCCCGGAGGGGGAGGTGGATGTGAACGAGGAGGAGCGCACGGCCGCGTGGTCCCCGCTGCTGCTGGTCGATCCGCCCTACTGGGAGATTTTCACGACAGAAACTCACCCAACCGTATTCAGCATCGACGACGGCAGGGATTTGCCCTCGCACCTGCCACGCGACATGCAGCGAAGCCCGTAGCGCTCCACAAATGCTGTTACACATCACTCTCATCATCAACCCCTTCCCCCTTCCCTTCCTTCGGCAAATTCACCGTCGCCCACACGCACCACAAGTGTATGTGGCAGCTATCGGTGGTTTTTATCGATTGCCCGAGTGCCGCACAGGCACCGGCACGCGCGCGCGCACCGCAAACAAATATATATATATATATATATATCAAACAAAAAAAACACCACAGTACTACAATACGAGTTCCCTTCACACCAGTTGCGACCAGAATGTGCTCTGATCGACAAGGGAAGGCATCGACACTAGATAACTAATGGACGAGTCCCCC
>AUXJ01000813.1:0-10398 GCA_000482205.1 Herpetomonas muscarum
AGTTGTGCACTAATTGGCGAGCTGGTTTCACTTTTCTTTGAAAGACAACGACCTTCTCATACATGCCGACTCGGGTGGAAATAACACAACAACCGCCACCTTTGGGTGGTATATCACCGGATGCAGCAGCCGATGTGGAAGACAATTTCATTTCGTTGCTGCGCACGCTAACAGGCGTTACGAGCGTGCCTGAACCACAGTCCCGTTGTCTGTCCATTGCTGGGGAGCATCCGCCGCCTTTGTCAGCATTCTGCCTGCTTCAATATACACTTTTTTTTCCTTTCTTAAAGCTAATGGACTGCAAAAGGGAACAGTACCCATCGAGGCTCTCGACTTGCACACTGCTAAGCTGTTTCATACTCTTCCAATGTTTCGTGGTATCTTGTTTTTTTGTCGTGTGATTGTTGTTGCCGCTATTGCTACTGGGTTGCTCCAGCGGGGCGTATAAAATACCTCACAGGAACCAGCGCACGCACAAACAATCTCGCCCTCTTGTGTGTGGACATTCTCTGCCTTCTGCGCCCCTCCCCGCCCCTCTGCACCGTCCGCACTACGCCAGTCAGCGCGCGCGTGACGTGCCCATCCAGCGCATCAGCGTGGAGTAGGACCACCGACTCACAGCACCGCCAAAAGTCGGACAGAGAACAGTTGAGAGGGGGGGGGGGGGAGGGGGGAGTAAAAACTAACCAACACTCGCAAACATACAACTACAGGCCGGAACATGTGTCGTTGACGTCACAGTGTGGGGATACAGAGAGCTGAAAACCGGTGAAGCACGCGCCATCGTCATCGTCTCCGCCCCCACCACCCACACCCGCACCTACATGTTATCACCGCGCACCTCCTTCATCAAATCGTATAGGTGCCCGCCTCCTGCGGAGCAGGCCGTGTTACTGCTTTTCCTTCAGCGACACCAACTCGTAGCCGTGGTACCGCAGTGTTGCCTCAATGTTCGTCCGGACGGACTGCTGTCGGCGGCGCTCCAGCGCAATCACGAGGCGGTTGACGGCGATTTGGACGTTGGTCAGGCAGCGGTTCCACCACATCTTCGCGTGGTAGACAACCTCCGTGTTGAGCATGCTCGTGGCGCTGTAGATTTGCTCCTCCTGGCGCTGCAGCTCCCGCTCGTGCATCGCCATCTTCGCCTGCAGCTCGTCGTAGGAGCTGGGCGCGGTGAACTGCGGGAAGAGGTGCTCCCGCTCGCTGACCGCCTCCCTGTTCTTGGCCGCGATCGCAGCGATGTGCAGGTCTTCCTCCTCCGCACTCGCGCTGATGCTCTTGCTGAGGAGGAAGTAGATGAGGGCGACCGCCGTGGCACCCACCGCCGTCGACACGGTGAAGAGCTGCACCCGCCGCGGGCTGATGAACGGCCTCGGCTCTACATAGGCCTCCAGCAGCTCCGGCGCCTCGGACGCCGACGGCGCAAAGTCCTTGGGCGGCGCGTCGGCGATCACGTAACCAGACTTGGCGGCCGCACCGTCGGCGGTGGAAAGCTCCCCGCCCGAAGCCGCACCTGCCGTCGCGATACCCTTGCCGGCGGAGGCTGCCGCTGCAGTGGCGAGTGACAGAAACGACCTGCGCATTATGACCACGGAAACAAGATTGGTAACGTTAACTACGGTGAGTACAGTTGTGCTTATAGAGAGAGAGAGAGAGAGAGGTGTGTGTGTCTAAGTACTCTTCTCGAACCTTCTTTCGATGATCTGTGTTGGGCTACTAACAGAAAACCTTTTGATGTAGTGTGTGCTCTGTAGAGAGTGCAGCTAGAATGACGCTTTCACGGATGCGCGTTTGTGTATTTTTATGTATTGGACGGAGCAACAAGTGGATGGAGGTGGAGCTGCTCACGGAACCTCTGTTGAGGAGGAAGTATTGGGGGTGTTCGGTTCCCCGTTTAGAGCATACGGGGGAAGGCATTCCCGTGCATGCACAACAGGAGAGGATTGGGAATCACGAGAATTTTTCCCTTGTTAACATATTGTTGTTGTGGGTAGTGTTCGCAAATGGGGTCTCTCCATGTGGGGAGGGTGCGGCAACAGTAACTCTCTGCTGTTCTTGTTCTACACGAGTGTATCGCTCGCTTGCCTGTGTCGCCGCAACTGTAACCGTAGCACCAAGAACAGGGGGCGTTACTCCCACTGCTGGCGGCACATGGGGCACTCAACCATCGCCTCCTCCGGCGAGCCGCACTTTTCAATGCAGTGGAGGTGGAACGTGTGGCGGCAGAGGCCGGTGCGGAGGGGGCAGTTCTCGCCTGGGATGAGGCAGTATGGGCAGGCGGCCTCGAACGCCTTCCGGCAGATGCCGCAGGTGTCGTCCCGCACATCCCACACCCACGACGCCACGAGGTGCGCGCCGGTGATCTTCACGTCCATTGTGGCCTCTGAAAAAAAAATATATATGCTCGCCTTTCTCTTTTAACGTCTAGAAGGATGTTTGGGAGTGAACTCTAGTGACAACAAGACAGATGCGCTGCGGGTGTTCTTCACTCCCCTTTTGTAAAATCTAGGGGAGCGGGAAGGTTACCTCCTCTATGGTGCTGTGGCTTTACGCTGTATGCAATCGGGAGGGAGGAAAAAAATGCGTGGGAGAGAGGAGAGAGATTAGGTAGCACAGGTGCAGAAATGGTGAGAGCAATTTCGTGATGAGTATGAGAGGGAAAAAAAACATACACCTCTCTTTGACCGTTTAATACGATCGTTGTTAACTGAAGCCATCTGTGGTGGCACAAGTGCGCATTTTAATTACCTTCTTTCGAGGTCGTGGTTGTTATCTGGTATTCATCATTGTGTTGCGCATGTGTACGCGTAGTGTGTGTATCGGAGGGCATGTGAGCATCTAGAGGAAACGGAAGTGTAGAAGCGAGGGATTCAACAAAAATGTATATGGAGCAATAATATATATATATATATATATATGAATGTGTATATAGTTGTGCATTCTGAGAGGGGAAGGAAGGGAAGGGCAAGGGGGGAAGGGATATAACACACAAACGAATCTCTATTGGAGTAATCGGAGAGAGTCTCAAAGATAGCGGATATTTGGACGGAGACGGCTCCCACTATATATAGCGGGTTAAACGCCCCCCTGTCGTGTGGTGAGAGCTGAAGGGGCGTATACTTCTGTCTGTCTCACGATTTGGCCGTTGATTGACTGTCGTCGTCCTTCTTCTCCGAGGACGTGCTCTGCAGTCGCGCCAAGATGGCCTGGATGGTCGGCTCCTTCTCCTTGAGCACCTTCTCCCGCTGGCGCTCCACCCGCTCGCGCGCGTGCGGGGCGAAGGGGTTCGGGCCGACGGGCCCAGCGAGGGCGTTCCGGGACTGCTGCCGCCGCAGGGACCGGGAGCTGCGGTTGCGGCCCACCGCCTGAATCTGCTCTGACAGGTCGCCGCGGGAGCTGCGGCCGGCGCTGATGTCACCAGAACGCTCCAGCAGCGACTCCGGCCCCCCCGCCGCTGTCGAGCGGAGGTTGAGGGAAGGCGCCTCCGTCGCGCTGTGGACGGACGGGTGCGCCGTGGCTGCCTCGAGGAAGTCGATCCCCGCCCTTGTCGGGGCCCCGAGCACCTGCATGGCGACGGGGCGGTCGCTGGCCGTGAGGCTGCGCGGCGGGGAGGTGCTGCTGGAGCGGCTCGAGCCGCTCTCCGAGACGAACGGCGCGTCGATGCCGATGCCGTCGCCGTCCTCCCCCTCCTGCCGCCGCCGCACCCGCCGGCTGATCGTGCGAACCTCTGCCACGAGGGATGGCGACAGCATCAGCTCGTCGAGGGGGTCCGCCGGCGAAGCATCGTCGGCGCGGCCAACCTCGTCGGTGAAGCAAACGTACCGCAGAGCCTTTCGGTCGCGCCGGCCCGTCGTCACGCGGAAGCCGCGCTGCCCGCGCCGGCGGCGGCGCTCGTTGGCCTTTGTCGCCAGCTCCATCCGCCGCAGACTCTGCTCGCGGTTCGCCTGCATCATCTCCCCAACCGAGACGTTGCGGGTGAGGAGGATGTCGCTGCGCTGCACCTGCCGCCGGAGCTGCCTCCGCAGCGCAGGCCGCAGCTCGTCCTGCAGAGCGGCGCGCTGCGGTGGGGACATGCCATCTGGGGCATATGGGCTGGGCTTGAAGGCGTACGTCTGCGGCTGCGCGCGGGGGAGCCGGTCCCGGAGCTGCTGCTGCGGCAGCGCCGGCACCACCGCCACCGCGAGGGACAAGACGTTGAGGGCGAGAAATACAATCGAGAGGGCCAGTGCCGTGTGCGGCGTGCCCGTCTGGAAAACGCGGAAGTCGTATGTGCCGCCGCAAGTTTTCAAACGCGTCCGGCACAGCTCCGCGTCGTGCGGTTTCAGAAAAGAGCACGGGAAGACGTGCGTGCCCTTCGCCGCGACGGAGACGGGGTAGGCGGAGAAGGCGCAGGCCACGAGGCACAGCAGCACGTGTACGGCGTGTAAAACGTAGAAGAAGAGCGGTCGCGTGCTGCCGGTCGCGAGGAAGCGCGTCACAAAGAAGACGAACAGCACAGTCACAAACACGGCGGCGAACATCATCGCAATCGCCACAATGAGCGAGTTGCCAATCGCCATCGGTGCCCCATAGAGGAAGCGGTTCGCTAGGGAGGACTCAAATTCCGTGCCGTACATCGCGGAGGGGCACGAAATGCTACCGCTGCTGTCGGAGTCGCTGCTCGTCGCTGTCGTTGTGAGGCTGTCCGGGTCAATGCAGCTGTCGAGATCAATGTCATACGGGCACCACCGAAACGTGATGCTGATGTAGATGAGGAGCGCCAGACCGACCGCGGTGGCGATAAACGCCAGCGGCACGCCGAGGAGGAGCTTGAGACGGATGCGGCCGAGCTTCCGGTGCGTGCTCTGACCCAGCACGAGACCTATACCGAAGTCTGTCTGCACAAGGTTGGGGTACTTCATGTTGTAGAAGGGCATCGCCGCCTCCGCCGCGGCAGCGTCAGTGAGGCCATTTTTGCTTCCAGCCGCGGGTACATCGTCGACGAGGAAGCTGCCGCCGTCCGCGGCCATCTGCGTGGCTGCGCCCGGCAGGAGTATCCCTGCATCCCCGAGGCTGTCGGAGAGACCACCGGCGGAGTCGCTGCCGCGACGCTCCTCCGCCCACCTCCGCTGCTTCTCCTTCCACTCGGCCCATTTGGCGGCGATGCGGTCCTCCTCCGCCTTGGCGGCGGCCCTCCGGGCCTGCAGGCGGGTTTCGCGGCGCCGCGCCCGCCGCGACGCCCGCCGCTGTGTCTTGCGCTTTTGGTGCTGCGCGCTGGCGACGACGCGGATGGGGCGCACCGTCGTGACCGGACCCCACAGCTTCTTGGCGCGGTCGTACTCCAGCGCGACGAGGACGCGGTGCAGCGGGGCGCGGTCGACAAAGGGGCGCTGCTTCACTGGACGGTTGTGCGGGGTCTGTGGTGTGGCGTCCTGTGCTGCAGGGGGCAGCGGGGCGGTGGCGCCGCCGTCAGACAACGGGGCGTCCCCCTCCACCTGCGCCTCCGGCGGCGTCGAGAGCACCTCCTCGTCCCGCTGGACGTGGCGCCGCTTTGCACAGAAGGAGGAGCATGCGCGGCGGTCTGTCGTCATCACAAGAACGTCAACGCCCTGGCGATTCAGCCACCGCAGGAACAGCGGAAGCGCGACGTGGATGCGGGCGTCTGGGCCCGGCTCCCCACCGCTGCCGCTGCTGCTGGTCGTGCGCGTTGCTGGGTCGCTGCTGGTGGTCGCGGTGGATGACGCCTCGGCTCTCCGACGTTGGCGGCGACTGAGCCTCTCAAAGTGCCGGCGGGCCGCGCGGACGAGGTCGTCGTGGTAAAGAACGCTGCCGTACAGTGCGAGGGCAATCGCCAAAACAATGTTCTCGTACGCCACAGGGGAGACGGGGAAGTCCATAACCGTAACTGGCTTCGGAGCCCGGCACGAGGTGCCGTTCCCATGTGCGTCCCTGCGCTGCCTCCTCGACGCCTTGGCCGCCCTTTTCCGCTCCTGCTTGGCGCTGCGTGGCCTGCCGCGACTTACCATTGCGTCTCGGACGGCGGTGACGGGCTCGTAGCGGGGCAGAAACGCGGGGCGGATCGCCTCCAGACTCACCGTCGCGACGTTGGCGACGCCGAGTGCGGTGTAGTCGGCGGAGCAGGCAATGTCCTTGATGTCGCCCTTACGGTACCCGTGCTGCTGCAGGAGCGGCACAAACATGCCCAGCCGGCCTGAAGTGCTTCTGGTGGTGGTAACGGACGACTTGCGGTGCGTGGATGAGCTGGACTTGCGCTTCTTCTCGTCCTCTGTCTCCTCCTCCTCCCCCTCCTCCTCCTCTCCCTCTGTATCGGAGGAGGAGGAGGAGGAGGAATAGTAGTAGGACGAAGATGCGGTGTCGGTCGAGGACGATGACTCCGGTGATGACTCTTCCGACTGTGACGTTGACGGAATCGATGACGCGGACGGCGATGGGGCGCCGTTGCCTTCTCCCGTGGCTGTCCCTTCGGACACCCCGCTAGTGCCCGTGGGGGGAGTGGCCGGGAGGGGCGGGGAAGCTGGGGGTGGCTTTTGTGCCGGCACATTCGTTTGCGCTGGAGCGGAAGCAGACGCGGTGGAGGAGGAGGAACTGCCGACAAGCTCAAGAGGCGTCGCGTATGCCGAAATGTGTTCTTGCTCCGGCAGAGATGGGATCTGCGTAACTTCCGGGGCTGGGGCTGCTGTGTCGGGCGGGGACTGATTCTCACTAGAAACCGCCGGCGTCGCGGCTGCCGTTCCTGTCCCCTGTGCCTCTTCGACTGTGCGTGCGTCTACTGGAGTGACTGTCTCCGAGAGTGGTGGGAGGGCCGTGTTGGAGTTCACGCCCTCCTCCTTTCGCCCCACCGCTGTCTCTTCTAGGGGGTCGCCCCTCTCGAGCGCGTCGTTGGCGTTCGGAGGTGTTGTCAACGCGGACTGGAGGTTCGACCGGTGCTCTGGTGGGAGGCTGCTGCTGTGCATCATCGACGCCGCCGGCCGCAGAAAACCCCCATCACCGGCGGAGTTTAGCCGCGTAGCGCTCTCAAAGGAGGGCATCAGTGGTGATGGCCCGCTCCCAACAAAGCGCATGCCAATCGGATTGTACACATCCTTCATGGCATCCATAGTGCCGCTCCCGGAGGCGTTCATCATGTCCTGCTGCTGCTGCTGCTGCTGTTGCTGCGCTTCTTCTCGCACCGTTTCATAGATTGAATCGTACGCGTTGGTGTTCATTTGATAGTCAACGTCGGTGGATTGTGTTGTCGGCGGCCGCGCAGCCTCGTCGGCAACGTCGGCGGGGAACGCGGGTCGTGCAGTGGCCTGAGTGGATTCTGGTGGATGCACCGCGTCGTGTTGCACCGGTGGCGGGGGTGGCGACGCCGTCGCGGTGGATCCGCTGCCGTGCACATCACTGGAGGACAGAGATGACATGTCTCCTCCAGTGCGTCTATTTTGTTGTAATACACTCTACAGGTAGCAAAAGACACTTACACTGCGTGTATGTGTGCAAAAGAAAAAAAAGAACTAAGGAAAAGGAGTGTCCAGTGTGAGGAAGAGGGGAAAAAAAAGGAAACGGAGATAGTCACTCTAGAAATGAAAAGAAAAAAAGTGAGGTAATCTTGGTGTCTGGCGTGTTTTCCCTCTCTTACATATATCAGTGCAATGCTATGGGAGGGGCGTTGTCAGTTTGGGCGGCCTTTTGCTCTCGTCTTGCCAAATATGCCTTCCATTGAAGAACAGCGGGTTATAAGAAGGAACAGAAAAATGTTGAGTGGAAGTCAGTGAATACATATCCAACCGCAATGAATTTGTTGCTGAAATGGAGGTCATTGCTGGTAACAGCAGCAAAACATGCCGAACTCACGCTGGGCGTTCGCGGGCAGTCTAAAGAGGAACATCACAGGAGCATGACGTGTGACGGTACTGGTATATGTTTTGTGTAAAGCGGAGGTTTTGTACGTTCGTTCTTTTTTTTGGAAATATCTGCGTATATGGGAGCTAAGCGTTTTTGTCTTCGAGTTCCGGCAGGGCCACGGTTAAATATGAATATGTAATTGTATAGGTGTGCCTGTTGGTACTTGAATGAGTGTGTGTGTGTGTGTGTGTGTGTGTACTACATTCCATTTGTGGTGCTGCCGCTGTCATCTTAATGTATAGGAGTGTATATTGGTTGTTGTTCCAGGTACGATTATTCCCCTTCGTCGCACTCCACTTCATTCCCCTCCTCATCGGAGGACTCCATGTCCATTGACTCGGCGGCGAGCTGCATGAATACGTTAAAGTCGAGGGCTGCTGCGATGTAGGCCGTGCACGTGTATGTGAACGAGTCCTTCTCCCACTCTTCCATCACTGCAGCGGCGAGGGCGGCCTCGTTGGCCTCCTTCGCCCCCTGTCCGCCGGCCTCGCCATCGAGGAAGCGATCCACGACGCCCTCCACCAGCGCCGCGTACCTCTTGTACAGGTCATACAGCTCCACGCTCATGTGCCCCTCCCCCTGCGTCTGCTGCACCTCAGTAACTCGCTGCAGCTGCGCGAGCAGCTCATCCGCATTCGCGGAGAAAAAGCCACCGACGGACTCCGTCACTGTGCCGTCGCAGAAGAAGTAGTCGAGCCGATCCATCCACCCGCCCCTCTCCGCCGCGTTCGGCGAGGAGGCCGTCGTAGCGGCAGTCGAGGTTGCCATGCTTCGATGGTGACGCGAGTCAGCGTTAAAGAATTACACAGATAGTGTGTGTACGTCTGAACGCAGCGGGGGTAGTCAATGTACGCGGGCTTAGTCGTCTCCTCGTGCGGGGGTGTATGGGATGTGTGTACGCCTCAGTGGAGAGATGCTAAGAAAAAAAACACCAGCAGCAACAAATGTACGAAAAGGGGAGGAAAGTGAAACAGGGAGAAGTGAAGTAGCGGGGGGAGAGGGGTGCGGGTGCTGCCTTTAAACTGCAGTTATCGCATTACTACACTGAACAAGCGTATGAATACACATCATTGCGGGTGTCCGGGTGGAGTGTGAGACTATCGAATCGCCGTAGCACGAACGGCATTTTGACAGCCCACTCGCGGGCAACACGACATGAGAAAGGGCGCATGTGAGATTCAACTCATATATGTACACAAACACACTTGTAGGCCTTCGTACCCCACGCCTGTAGCCGTGGGCTATAGAGCGGCCACTTCCACTCTCTGCATCACATCGTCTGTCCACACTCTTCTTTTTTCCCAGTACCTTTTTTTTTTACGGCGTCTGTACGAATCACAGTTGTTTTTCGTTAATAGATAATACTTCTTTTTTTTCCCATCAAATGAAGAAAACGTTAGGAAAGTTACGAGGTTTTCAATAAATAAAGGAAGGCTCGCGTATCTCGACCCATCTTCGGTGGATACTCTCCTATCCCCACCCACGCTATGGTGGTGGTGTGCACCACCACCTGCGCCGTGGAAAGAAGCGGAGAGGAAGAGGGGACAGCAGGGCGAAGCACGGTGCGCACAGCGAGCAGCGAGCCCAGAATGCCCTCGCTGGTAGGAGGTGCGAGTGCTTCGCCCTTCCCCGTTGCCCGTACATCACAAGTAAAAGAAGTGATGCTGGGGACAGGGTTGCGGCCTCCATGCCAGAATAGGGAGAAAGCGCCCGAGAGCGAAGAGAACAGGGGAGGTCTCCAGGGCAGAGGTAGCGAGGGAGAAAGGGACAAAACAATGCGGTCTGTGTGTGTGTGTGCGCGTGTGTGTGTCTGAGGCACTACTACGCATCGAGGTCCTTCAGGTCAGCCGCCGCCTCGTCGTCGTCGTCCTCATCCTCGTCCTCGTCGTCCGAGTCGGCGTCCTCGCCGGGGCCAGGCGCCGGCATGTTCTTGAGCATCTCGGCCAGGTCCATACCGCCCATATCACCCATGCCTCCCATACCGCCCATGCCGCCGCCCATCATGGAGGCCATGTCGCCGTAGCCGCCGAAGCCGGCGTCGGCCTTGTCGTCCTCGTCGTCCTCGTCCTTCCAGAGGTTCCAGTCGGCGCTCAGCCACTGCTTCGTCGCGCGAGCGGGCTGCGTCACGAGCTGGTTCCAGTAGCCCTCCTCCTGCTTGATCGCGCAGATCTGGATGCCGGTACCGAGGACCTTGAAGGTCGACTCCGACGGCTTGATCTCCTTGAGCAGCTCGAGCGTGGCCGCCATCTCGCGGGCCTCGCTGCTCTTCGCGGTGATGCCCTTGCAGGCAACCTTGATCGCCTTCGCGTCAAAGTCTATCTTCACATCCGTGGCACTGCTGGCCTCGATGGTGATGTACAGGCGGTCCTGGCGCTCGGCCCACTTGGTCGGAATGTGCGTCATCCTTGGGGAGATTAGAAGGTATCTGTGTGTGTGTGTGGTCTCTTGTCTGAGAGAGAAACGGTTCGTGTAGCGAGTAGAAACTCTGAGAGGGATAGGATTGAGAAAAAA